>CAAKHD010003316.1:16451-68951 GCA_901007705.1 Fistularia tabacaria | reverse complement strand
GCCTGTTTTAAACATTAAACTTTGAGCATTCTAGGGTTACCTGCCTGATACTAGTAAAACTAAAGCTAAAGTAGAAACTATGGAGTCACAAGAAACTAAGTCAGAAGTAACATTGCAAAGATGTGGACAAATTTGGACAAAAGGGAGATTAACTCGAATGGAAGTCATCTCGTGGGTACTTGGGTCCTAACGAGGTTTATCTCTGCAGGCTTTGTGTTGAGCAACAACACTCACTCACTCATTCACTCACACACAAACACACACGAACACTGACACACATCATCTCCAACTGTAAATTTTTGAGACGTTATATCATTATTCACTTTCAAAATTTGTTTATGATACTTTCACACATACTTTCGAAAACGTTTGTGCGACTAAATAAGGCCATAACAGGCAACGCAACAGATAAAATGAATATGCATTCATATTAGAATTATTTTCGAAATTCATATGCAATGCAGATCCTCATGCTCTTTTATATAATTGCTGCGTGCTACTCGAGCATTTCTTGGCCACCTTCCTTTGGACGAACACACTCAAAAACACAAATACAAAAGGAGATACATGAAGACAAATGGACTGTCGGAGCTGCTGCCAAACAAAAACAAAGCTGAATCAACATTTCTTTTGTCAAAGTGTGCTTTTATCTAAGACAATTTTACAATATTTCTACCTTTTAACAAATCTCACCTTTGTTCTGACTAACCAAAAAAAAACAACATTTAATCCAAACTGTTTATTCTAGCAGAGGCGCACAAACAAATGTTGGTAATGAAGACTTACAGATACTGCGCGGTGGCAGCAGGCAGTTTGCCTGGCAGGTCTGGACTCCAGTCCATCTCTGGACTCTGTTGAGTCACACAGTTTGCCTGGTCGCCATCAGGAAGACATTTCACAAACTTGTACACAGCAGTACTGGGTGCTCCTTGGGACAGAAAGACACACACGAGCGTTGATTCTCGTTCAATACATTAAGCAAGTCTAATGAGTGAAGAGTATCTTATGATTGATTCAAAGAATTTAAGAAGACACTTTTGTAATGTTTAATTTCAATAGCAAGCATCCATATTTATATTGTTTTCTAAAAGATTTTATTTAGATTTGGCAAGATGGCATCTTGCAACCACAAACATGAAGAAAGTTCTTTCAGCCTCATTTGAATCTTAAAGGCCTTTTTTAAAGTGACAAACATCATAAGCCCTGTGTCTCTATCAGGCAGACCTATCTTTCATCCTTCTCAAGCTGAAACCTATGATGCGATTCTCTGAATATGACAACTATCTAAATCAAGCCGGCCTGTGTGTGTGGTTTTTTTTTAACCTATCTTTACTTTGATTTACCAAAAGTGATGCGTTCACAAACTTACCTCAACTGATATCATGTCATTCTCAATTTCCTGAAAAATGCATGTGGTCTGAAGTATTTCACTGCGTAACTTTCAAATTTGCTTGTGTTCTGGTGAATAACATGAAACAAAGTATTTCCTCTTTCTGGTTCCTGTATCCTTATTCCAAATGTGACAATCTTAGAACAATATAAATATATTTTTCAATTTGATTATAATTTGAACTTTTTCCCTTTGGCCTACATTTTGTTTCTTTTTATTTAGCAGATTAATCAAAAAATTGCAAGGTGGCTTTTAGAAAATGGAGGATGTGACTTTCTGGGTCACATAGCCTCAAAGGCCATAAATGGAGCACCGTGTGTCAAGTGCCTGAATGACTGTGTGTGCGCTTGCAAACACACATACCCACACACACACACACACACACACACACACACATATCTCACAGGTTCCCAAACTTTGAGCTCTAAACCCCCCAAAATTACCCTTCTGTCATCACAGATGGTTGAAGCATGCAAACGATACCCACTCATGCACAAAGCAAATTACTACATTATGATTTTTTTTTAAATGTATTTTTTATTTATTATTTTTTTTTATCTACATGCCATTTTTGGTGCAGTTCTGGCTCAAACTGATTATTTGGTTAATTTTTTGCTGAGAAAATACCTGTCCCTACAGGACAAAGCTCCTTATGATATTATTCACGTCTTAAGAGTGAACAATTACAAGACAAACAAAAAAAAACAAACCTGTGGCCTTTCTTCAGAAAGATTTAATTCGTTATACCCGGGGTCAGACCCACAAGGTCTAATATGGAACCGGTTGATAAACCGCTTCTGTATAAAGGTTGATTTATATGACTAATCACAAAAATATATTGAGGTAACAAGGGCATAATTTTTCTCTTTCAGTATAATTTCTCTAAAAAGTTCTCGGAAAAGGAAGGATTGGAAAGAAAAGTCCGTCTCGGGCACAAAGTTCCCCACATGTCATAACGAAACAGAACTCTAAAATGAAATGTCCATTCTTTTCTTTCAACAGACGTAAGTTGGTTTTGATAACGTTTCAGGTTAAAAAGTCAGTCTGCTGACAGAGAACATGAGTCATTAGTTCAGGAAACAGCCCCAAAATTGTGCCTGTCAATCACACGTCCACGCATGTGCGCAGACACACACACACACACACACACACACACACACACACACACACACACACACACACACACACACACACAAACACAGCTATCAGCATGTGTGCGTTCTCTCCTCTTCCTAACTTTGTATCACAATAAGCCAAACCAGTAAACATCTGTTTGTCCAAATAGATAAATAAATAAACATCCAAATATGATAACCTTGAAGTCCCCAGACTCACCCTGTCCGATGTTCAAGGAGAGGTGGCAGAAAACCAAGAAAAGGACCACTTTCATCCTCAGCTTCTTCTCTCTTTGACTGAAGGAAACAAGTGAGAGCAGCGGTGGCGGGTCTCTTGGTAGAGGAGCAGCAGGAGGGGCGTCAGGAGGAGCAGCAGGAGGGGTGGCTCGGCCCCCGCCCTGCGTCACTGTTTCCTGAGTTAGACTTCTGAAAAAGAAAAAGAAAAAACACACAAAATAGAACATCCTCAGTGGAAACTTTTACCTCAAATAGAAGAGATCTGATCTCAGGGCCGTCTATTATGTCAGAGAATGTCTATCTGATGGACTTCCTGTTTTTTTTTTTTGTATGATAAAGAGTTTCATTCATTTTCAGTTTTCTTGTGCTCTTTTTTTTTAATGAAGATGCAGAAGCTTTTCATTTTCCCTCCTTTGCAAATGTGTGAGTCAGTCAGGGTTTCCGTGCATCACTAATTGGCTCACCGGTTTATGTTCACGCAGCATATGGATTGTGTAATAACAGCATCGGAACAAAACCAGCGAACCAGCATCCGAACCTTCAGGGACAAAAGTCTCTTTATATTAATCACATTGTAACACATTTGTTGTTTCTAATATTCGGTTTTGAAGGAAATAAAATGAAAATCAGAAACATTCCAAGAAAAAAATGCCACTTTACAAACAAAAGGGTTGGGAAATGAAAAAGAAAATGACATCTGTGGAACAATACATATTCAACCGTATTAGTGATTCTCTATTGGGTTTCTGGTCTTTAAATGCCCAACAAATGGATACTAGCAACAGTGCCAACAGACAAAAGTCATAATTTCTGTTTTTATTCCTAAATATAATCAATCAATTTGACAAAAACCTGAATGACCAATAGGTTGGATGAGTTTTAGAGACTTTCAGAGGACGGAGGCCCAACTGGCTACATGGTTCATCCTACTTAGAGTTCCACTGTTGGTGGTCACAAACCCAAGCGCTTTCCTAGAAGTCTGTGAAGAAACATAACTATCAAAACTTGAACTTCACTTTGCAGGTCTTGCTTGTGTATTTTAGTCCTACCTATAAGTCAGTAGTAAAATAACAATTATCACAATCTAAATTCAGTCCTGTTTGTACTTGTACTACCTAAAACAGTAATTATTGCTGACTCAGTGGTACTTCTATATAATTATTTATATGCAAATGGAACATGTTTAGTGTTTTTACATTTTCTCAGCTGAAAAACACCCCCGCTGCTTTGTTCACACTGTGATGTAAGACTGTGATCGGAAACACAAGTTGAGACATATGAAGAGCTGGTATGTCCCAAGGACTCGGTCAGGAGATGGGTATTTATTGAAAGCTGATGTTAATGATAACTCACACGTTTCTCAGGAGTCCGTGGAACCGCATGCCAATGGATCACACTGTATTATGTCTTTGTGTGTGTGTCTGTGGATGGACGTGCACTTGTCTGAGTTCTTTGATTCAAATGTTTTATTGTCATGTGCAGTCTGGAAACGTGTTTTTCCCTGTACAATGAAATTCTTGTATACATACTTTATATCTCATTTATATATATACACACACACACATATGTATATGATGTAGTATTTATTTATAGCCAAAAAGGAAGTGAAATAAATGATACTAAAAATACTGTTGTAACCAGATCTGCCAAAATTATTGTTTAAAAAACAAGACTGAACATCTTTACACTGCCACATCTTACTTCTGCTGTCCTCTCTTTCTAATCTTCTATATTGCAGTATTCTTTAAAGCACTTTGTGATATTTGTTTCAAAAAGTAAATATCAAAATAATTGCCAAGAGACATTTAGAGAATCTGCCTTTTCAATTGTCCAGATTAAACATTTTGAAGTTTTAAATTATTATCACTATTATTATTTACGTTCTTTTTCTTATATATCCTGGTTGCCATCATCATACTGATACTCTCATGTATCTGACCTCTTTAAAAAGGATAAATAAACACAGATGCATTTTGGAAAATTACATGAAATGTTACCTTCCTCAAAGAGTAAGCGTTAGTAGAAGAATTACAAAATTACACAGTCATACATTCAACATTTGTCAACATTTAAATAACTTTTGAAAACCTTCACTTCTCTGCCAGGACTCTGAACCACAGGCTTTATCATGAGCACTTTTATGAAAAAATTTTTCTCTACATAAAAAAAACATTCCAGTTATTTTTGTTGCTCCTGCCATTCTGTTCTTTTTAAAATCGCACTGGAGTTTATGATATTTGGATCGCCTCTTTTTCTCCAGTCTGAGGCACTGACCAGAGTGTGTGGTCAGTCAAATATTTGTTGACTTCTTGTACAACAGGGAGAGATGCGTCAAAGGCCAAATATCACATTCTTTTTTTTCTTCTGTGAAATTTTCTTTTTCTTTTCATTTCTTTCACACTGTTTCTGGGTCTATTTATGTTTGCTCGTTTTCTTTCAACGACTACATCATATATCTTGTTGCAGGAAGTGGTTAAATTTTGGAAGCTGTCATGATCAGGAAATGACATGCATTACACACGCGCGCACACACACACACACACACACACACTAACACACCACACTACTACAGCCTAGAAGAGGCACATTTGTGAGATACCATCTTATCATCACAGGGAGAGTAGCACTTCGATTCATCAACTTTAATTCCCCTCATAACTTAATATTAATTGCAGTTTAAATCAATGTTTGAATGTCTAAACAACCAAATGTTCTGTATGCGTTGGTTTCATAGAAAGGTGCTTTGCTGTAGTATGTTAGTAAATCTACCAAGTCAATTTTTCCATTTTCACTCCCCTGGAACTTTATCTGTCAACCATTGGCAAAAAAAAAAAAAAAAAGTTCTTGTCAGTAAGCACTGTTATTTCCTCCACCTCTGACACACAGGTTGAAAACATTGTAACGTCAGTTGTGAAAACTATCAAAAAAAAAAATTATGGGTTAAGTTCATGTTGTAACACGGTGATGAAACTTCAAGGCTCCTCCAACAACCAGCTGGGTAGAAGAAAAAACGTATGAGATGGATGTAATCACTCCTCTCTTCAGAGGAATGCAGTAAACATTGCACTGCATTAATATCTCCTTAGTCGATCACTTCACTGCCATACACAAGAACATTGAAATGTTGACATGGGCAGTGATTTGTATTCCTCATCCCAGTATGACGATATATTTCTAAAAACCAATTATCTCTGTTTTGAACGCTTGAAAATGGTCAAAATATGCAAACACCTACAAAGGACAATTATAGCTAATTTAAAATTGTCATCAAAAGCATTATTTTCAGTGTAGAAAAAGAAGGCAGAAACAAATGATATAATTAAACAACTGGGCTCTTCTGTTGCCGTTAACAAAAGCATTTGTTCACGAAGATTCAGATTTGCTTCCTGGGTTTCTGGGCGGTGTTTGTGGATCTCAGACATCTGTCACAATGTTGACTCAGTTTAGGAAATGAGGAAATTCCCGTCAATAGTAAATGGTTTCTAAAGTGCTCTGCTTTTTTTTTTTTTTTTTTACATTTGACATTTACTCTGGTCTCTGCCAGCTGTGATATGAAGCTGCAACACACCCACTGCTGGGAATATGTGGAAGAGAAACGTGATAAATATTGAATAATTGGTGAGTCAACTCACCCTTAACTTTTGGAAGCTGTCATCAAAGAGTTGATTTTACAGATAGTGTTTGACTCTATCATACAATAACAAACCTTACTGTCTGTTAAAAGTTATTTAACTCCCCAACTGAAGCTGTTTGCTGTTGAGCCCAGTTCCATTGACTTAACCAGCGTTTCACCCAAAAAAGGAAAATACTTGTTTTGTGACATAATTTATTACCATTACATACACTGTCACTGTATCATTACAGTATCTACATAAAACAAGAGGCTGTCTCTGTCTCCCAGACAGGAAAAATTCACAGGTTCAGCAGGGAGAAATTCTATTGCGGGGCATTTCTGACATCTCATCGAGATATTTCAGGAGGCCCTTTCATAGAACTGAGAGAAACTTCAGAGGGGCAACAGTTTCTGGTGCCATCTGGATGAAACATAACCAGCCCTCGGTCTGCTAATATCACAGTGGAACAAATCATTGATAACATGCTCATTTCTTGTTACCCTCTCAGACAATTGAAGTATAGAAAATAGTTGAAGATAGATAAGGTGTTAGACGATGGAGGGATCTTGATGTGCCTCCCGGAAAATAAGGCCACATTGAATTTAAACAGTTTAAAACATAAAGCATGGAGTAGACCGGGACGACAAGGGACACTGTAGTCAAGAAAATTAAAAGACAACTTGATTTCTACATTATCTGTTATTCTTTAACTGCAGCATGTAGATGAAAGCATGAATATGTCATGGTTCGATTCCCGTCATATCAGCTACACGGGTCAGTAAATCATACCATAAAGCTAGACTGGCTGTTTTTGATGGACATGGATCCCTATGTGTCAGCTATTAGTACTTCAGTTGTTTGCAGCCATTCTCGCTTTGAGGCGGTTAATTTTGAGAGGGAGGAGGCCGACCATCTCCCTGCTCAGCTCCAGCTCTGTCTCCACGGCAGCAGCTGCCTCGGGGTGATCATCACAGTACCGCACCACGTACCTAGAACCAGATTGAGATCGAAGTAATGCTTAGCATGTTCAAGAACAAAAGAGCAAAACAGAACAAAGTGCATCCGCTATTCTCCAACAATCTAAAATTAAAATGCAATCTCATCCAACTCATTCAACTCGGACACATCCATTTTAAAGACTCTCTCTTACATTTCAGTGTTCAGGATCTCCAATCAGCCACTCACTTATTAGGTGAAACACAAGTGGCTTTCAGTGTCCTATTGAGGTGATCCCTTTTAAATTGTGACAAAAACTTTTTATGTTCTTTTTTTTACCTTTCATAACAGTTTAAGAATCAGTGATTTCTTGTTGATTGTGAAAATTTCTTGATTTGAATATTCTACCTGTTTTAGTTTTAATTGTGTCCAGAATTTTATACGACTTATGAAAATCATCTTGTAACCCCCATCTGTGTGTTGCAATGTTCCAATGAGATGAGATTCTCACTCAACTAAGAAGGATGTACCACTCACTCACTCAGACTGTTGTTGATGTCACATTATAATTCCACTAAAAAATAAAACATGAGCCCATCCCTTGTTGTTGAAAATTAGCTGACTTCTTTTCAGTCTTTGTCCGAGCAACTCTGAAAGGGTTTGGATTTCAAATTGAAAGACATATTCTCATACTTGTAATTTTCCAGGGACTTGTTGAGATTTTCCAGCTGTGTCGTCGGTAGTGAGCTGATTAAACGACTGTGCAGTCGGGCTACTCTGAAGCGGGCCACCAGAACAGGTCTGAGCACTTCCTCCTCCAAGTGGTCTGGATATTTCCCCTCTGGACTACGCAGAGAGTCTAAAAACATCTGGAAGTACCTGCAAAGGAGATCAGAATAAATTTCATACAAAGAAAAGCAAAAAGAAACCCTGACGTCTTTGCACAAATTTGTACTGACTTGGCGGAGTTGGAGCAGAGGTGATTGAATTTCTTAATGGTGTGGTTGTCGAGAGACTGTGTGTCAGCTTGTCTGTTGGCCAGCGTCAGTTTTAGGTCCATCATCTCATTGAATGTCTCCGCCAGCTCAAACATCAGCTGTCTGCGGATCATCAGGTAGTACTGAGAGTTCAAGTCTACAAAGAAAGAGAAAACTTCAGATGAAACAATTTCTTTGTTTGGACAAATTTAGACCAAACTGAAAGAGAACATGTTCCCTTTAGAAAAAATAAATGAAGAAGACCAAGAAACAAAGTTCAAGAGTACCATTGCAGATTGGCTCCAGCATGTCAATTCTGCGTTTGTGCATTTTGCAGCGTCTGTCCAAATCCTCCTCGAAGAAAATTAGGATCCTGAAGAGGGCGCTGTGATCCTGCAAGATCTCAATGTGGTCTGTGACATAGCCATCCATCTGGAAGTACTCCTTAGCCTGAAGTATTGAGAGCCAGACCCAGAAAGGTCAGCACAGCTGGCTGTCAATTACGACAGATTATTTACTGCTAAAGGATCCGCCCTTCAGTTAAGGCCTGTGCTGCATGTCATACCTGTTTGTCAACAGATTTCCCAACAAAGTTCAAGAACTAGATTCAGTATTTGGAAGTCTAAGTTTTGATTTTTGAAGTGCATAAATCTTTTTCATCAGCCTAAGAAAACACTGACAACACAGAATACAGCTCAAAGAATCTCTTGTGCTGATGAAGAGAGAAAGCCACAACGAAGCACATCACATTTTTTTTACTGTAAAAAATTTCTGGTTTCCAAACGATGTTAGCAGTCTCTGTGTTTTGGACTTTGAATAGAAAAAAAGTGCTTTAAGGCAACATTGTCCTGAATATAATCTGCCCGTGTGTTTGCATGTGCGTACGTGTGTATGTGTTTACCTGTGCAACATAATTCTGTCCCACCAAGAACACAGCTCTGGCCTCATCAAAGTCCAAAGGGAACAAACAGCTCACCTGTGGAACAAAATGGAGACACTTTGTTGAAAACAATTACAAATGGCAGGAACCTACAAATAATACATTTCATGTATAAAGCTGTTTAAGCCCTTATCTAAAACTTCTTTTTTTGCAAGGAATTTAAACATCTGTGGAAGTAATGAAAGGCTCTCAAATAAAATGGTCAGCCAACCTGATTTTCTCAGGCGTATTTTTGTGAATCCTTTCTGGAAAATGATGTGCCCCCCTCATGTTTTCAGAGAGGAGTCTGGGACACACACAGACTTCTGCCCAAGGACAGTTTGAACCAGCAACAAAAGATCAGCAGAGAGGTTGTGAAATCAGTGAAATTTAGAATCAATTTGAACTACCTGGAGCCAGTGAAAGAGGCTAAAACTAGGATTCAAGATTAATCAAAAGGCCTGATAAAATCGTCTCGCGAAACAGTAGATGATACTAAACCTAACCTCATGTCATGACTTGGATATAATATTTGGACTGATTTTCACAGTGAAAACCATCCATTATAAAGTTTTTCCAACGCCTCGGAGAAAGACATAATTGTTTATATTTGGGTCATGGGCAACAGCATGATCTGTAACAGAAATATAACAAATATAACACTGCCAAGTAGCAACAGTAGTGATACTAAACACAGTATATGGACCTTCTCTTCCTGGCTGGCGATCAAATCAAAAGTGTCTTCTGAGCCAAACAGCAGAGCGCTCTTTCTTCCCTTCTCCCCTTCCTCCTCCTCAAGTCTCCTTGCTCTCTTCAACTCTTCTTGCCGGTCAGTATCCATCTCCCCGACGTTGTCCTGCTCATTCACAAACAAACTTTTCTCAAATGAAGATGAGATTTTTGATGCTGCTGCTCTTTTTTGTGACAACATTAATGTAGAGGCTGTGTATAATTCTAATCCCATGAGTTGGGGGCAACATTCATCACCAAAGACAACAAAATGATCTACCTCTAGCACTTTCTTTGCATCCTGAAGGAGATTGAGACAATATTTGATCCAGCATCTTGCAATCTCTGCTCTCTTCTGTCTCAGCTGTTCCCTTCGCTCACTCTCTGCCTCATCTGGACCGGAGAGAAAGGGGATAAGTTGTGTTAAAATAAGCAAGTAAAGGAACGATACATAAATGAAAAACAAAGGAATAATTGGGAGGAGAGGAACATTTGTAGGAGTGCTTTTAAAAGGCTGAGTTATTTTCACCATTTCTCTTCAACTCAAGAGTTGGAGTTATACAGATGGTTGTCCCAACTGTCATATGGTATCCAGAATTCTTATAAATCGAACATTGCAGAAAAAATGTAACCCTGTCTCGACAAAATTGTAGCTTTCCCCAGTTATTTACTAAATCATCACATTTCTTGCTGATATGCCAATATTTTTCCTGGGCCACATCACTTGGTTGTTTTCAAAATGGTGGGAGAATTGAAACAAATCTGTAAAACAATTAGTCAACTGAGAAAATAATTCAGAACTTTAAGAAAACACAATAAAGGAATTAAAAATCACAGTGAAGTGATTGAGGAACTAGGACGAAAACAACCCTTGAAAAAGGGGGAATTTTGTTAGAAAAATGTTCAAAAAATGACCCCATTATGTGCAACAATTTAGGATAATGTTGCAAGACAAAAACCAAGAAACTATCCTTAAATTAAATCTATAAATAATGGATATATAAATATATTCATAGAGAGAGAATTTACCTTTCATATTTTCCAAAGTTTTTGTGCTTTGTATTTGATGGGATTTTCCTTACTCTATCAGATTTCACAATATATATTCTAATGAAAAAAAGAGGTGGAACTGCTGATTTTTCCAGCCCTTCCATTACCTCATGAACAAATGAACATGAACATGAAACATGAAGGTTATTTTCTTCATACTCGGTGTCTCAAAAATATTAGTTAAATTTTACTGACTCACACTCTTCAGAAAAAAAACATCTAAAACACCTGAGGAAGGGCAAAAGGCCTTTTTGAGCTTAAATAAACACAGACTCAAGTGTAAAGACTTACTCTCCTGAGCTGCAGCTTCAGAGGGAACTTCTCCTGCCAAACCAGATATGACGGTTGCTGCTGAGAGGCAATGTCTACCCTCCATATAACGACCCTTAACATGCAAACAAATAAAAACCTCTCATTGCATACAGGTCTTAAAAAAAGATAAAATAGAGTAGAGTAAAACTCTTTTCGGATTAGATTTTTCCAAACCATTAAGATCAATCTAAGTCCTACCTTAGTGATATAATACTGCGAAAGTGTAGCAGAGTTCAGAGCCCACTCCATTGGATTGTACTGATTTAACTGGAGCTGTCTCTGAAGTGTACTGTGGCAGTAAGTGGCAGCACGTTCATTTTCACCTAGGAGAAAACAAAATATGACAAATAAAACCATTTATAAAAACACAGTAATAAAAAAAAAAAAGACTCATTTTGCCAAAAGCATAAAGGCTTCAGGTCAGACAGGTATTTAGGTTTTGAAAGTGGCTTGAGAAAAAAGCTACAAAACTGGGTGATTTTTAAGAAATTCCATTACATTCTTCCTCATTATTTCAAAGAGCATATTGAAAGATAAAAATGAAAGAAAATATTACATAAATAGAATAGAAAGAATATTGGACAGAAAAAAAAACCCTCTCCTTGTAGCCATTAGCACAGACCTCAGCTGCCAGAGTAGAGAGTTATCATATCACCTCTTTAACCAGACATTTTAACACTAAGGCCAAAATCTTCCTTTAAATTAAGGCTTGAAGCATTATTGTTACTCACAATAGGGATCAGCATCGTAGAAAAATGTATACGTCACTGAGTCATTTTCAACTTCAACAGTACGTGTCAATTTTATAATGCATTTGCAGATGTATTTAGAAACTTTTCATAAGAATATTAAGTGATTCTGACAACTCAGCATCAATTTCATCTTTAAATACTTCACATTGGTTACCTTTAGCTCGAAATTTCCTGCCAAATTAATTAGCATTTTTTAAAACTTCATAATATTTCCTTCTTTACTTTTCAGTTGATACATTTTCCTATGTCTGTTTCAGTTTATAAATTTTCCTATGTCCAAATTAATTTCTTGATATTCTTAACTAATGTCTTGACAATTATTAATGAGACTAGATACATATTTCTTAATAGCATTTTTAATCATTTGAAAAAATACATTTGCTGAATGAACGCGTGATCAGTAAATGGGTGGAACTCATTTTCCCAACTAAAGTAATATATTTTCAATAACTGATTCAAATCTGGATGTAAAAATTTAAATCAAAATGTGTCAAAGACAATGGTTTCAATACATTCCAACGAGAAAAGCCGGGCCATCAATTACAGATTGCTGGTCCCAGCAGTGTAGGAGTGAAAACTGGAGATAGAATTTGTCAATTCTTTCTTAATGTCAGAACAGACTTCTACAAAGCCAGCTTTGTCTAAGAGGCATCCAGTCAAGCAGAAGACCTTCTCTTTGTCCTTAGTGCCTTCAGGTCTCTGCAGTTACAGCATCATAGATCTCAACTCCACCCCTTAGTTTCTTATTACCTCTTTTAAATGTACTTTCCTATTGAACTTTATGTATTGCTTGAACATCTTTTCAGTTTTCATGTCTTCTTTCAGACTATTTTGAAACTGAAAAAAAGGCAACTTCTGGATTCTTGATATAAGCTTTGTAAGAGATTGTTATACAGAAGTACATATATTCAAACTGTTTGACTTGTTTCGGTGATTCGGTGACACATGATTAGACTCACCATGGTTTTTATAGACTTGGGCAAGGTAGTACATAGTGTGGGTATAGGCCAACTCAAATCTAGTGAATGGAAGGAAGTTAGATTAAAGAAGACTGTAGGAGAGAAAGATATATGGAAGCAGAAAAACAATGAATGAGAAGTATTTTTCTGCATTTATCATAATCACGAAACTTTGAAAGAATATGAATATGAGTGACTCTGTGCTAAGTTAGAAAGCTACCTCTTGATCCTCTCCTGGTGTGTCAGCAGATTCTCCTCAGTTGTAAAGTACTCAGTCATATCGGTGGGGGGACTTCCATCCTGGGAAAAAAGTTGGAGCATGTACAACCATCCATATAAATTGTGTTTGAGAGGTGTCACAGTGCAAAGAGGGCACATTTTTCTCCAGACAAAATTATAAATCTGAATTATTTTGCCTTTTTAGAACTCTGTCTTACCCTCTCTGAAGAGCTCTTAAATGCTCACCACTGAACATTGACATCTTCTCACCGTTTTGACTGTGCCTACTGCTAAATCACATGGCGATGCTGCCATGCGATTGGCTGGTCATATATTTATATAAAGAAGCATTTGTACAAGTATACCTTCGAGGCTTGCGAAAATAGAACCCCATGGAATTTTTTTTCAAGAGGCAAACCCATTGCTTATCCTGTTCACAGATGAACAGAGCGAGATCGTCACATGGTCATAACTTTAGCTAGATCTTGGTGTAATTAAAATGTATATATAATTAATACGCTCAAAGAATAAGGTAAAATAGGTAGATGTTTTATCAGTGAAAGATGGGATGACGAAATGTCCTCAAAACTGCTGATGAGCAGATGCATGATGTGTGTACAAAAATCCAATAATGAATTTAAAAAATGTCTGTTTACTGCTTGTAATCATATAAAGAACAACCGTGTGTATCACTGAGGACTTAATTTTGGACTTCATTAAGCACCAGGTAGACGACAGACTGGACAATGTGATAACCAGCCAGATGATCATCAATCAATCCATCCATCCATCATCCACTGCTTATCCTGCACTTAGGGTGGTAAGGATGCTAGAGTCTATCCCAGCTGCCATTAGGCAAGAGCAGGGTACACCCTGGACCAGACGCTAGTCGATCACAAGGACACATATGAACAAACAACCATTCATTCTCTCATTCACACATCTGGCCAATCATTCTAATATATTTAATTAACCTCCTACATGCTTTTGGATTGTGTAAGGGAACCCACGCAGACACAGGGAGAACAGAACACTAACAAACTCCACAAAGAAAGCCCTCCTGAGGGAATCGAACCAGGGTCCTTCATGCTGTGAGGCAGAAATGCCAACCGTGCCACCGCCTAATGATCAGCCCTTACAAATTTGCATGAAAAACAAACCTCACCTCCTTCATATACTTTTGGTAGATCGACTCAGCTTTTTCCAGGAACCCCTGTGCCGTCTCTGTCTCGTCCCGACCGGCCCAGAGGATGCCCAACTGGTTCTGGAATCAAAACAGCTGATCTGTTATCCAACCTGCATAATCTAATTGAACTGTTTCATCATTAAGAGTAATTCTACTGTTTTTTTGACAAATTCCAAGTAGTTTTTATCTAGGCATAGATAATAGCAGATGTGATTTAGTCAGCTGGAGCAGTGGTACAAGCAGACCACGGGCAGTTCCTCACATTAAGGGTCAGTGATAGTCTGATCTTTCTGGCATCATATCAACTTCAAAGGGTTTGACAAGAAATGAATCCCACTTTCGTATTGTCTTGATTTTGTTGGATTATACCGGGGAGTCGCTGTTTTTAGTAGTTTTTTTTTTAGCGACTGCTAATAAAAAGATGTTTAAAAAATACCAAAAAAATAAACAAACAAAAGGAAGGCACTACCTCCACTACTTGCAAGATTACCGTCGATATTCAAAGTAAATAGGGCATGACATGGCAGTCTCAACATGTACAAATATAACTTATGTTAGCAAAATAATGGCCGTAAGGTTTTTTGGCAATTAGAAAATGCAGGCCGGTCGGGCTGTTAGCTAAGAGGCGGGTTATAGCTTGACTTTACCCGGGCATGGATGAACAACGACACATTCACCGACGACACCCCGCATCTTTCAAGCAGCTTCATGCAGTTCATCAGATGTTCCTGGCCCGCTGACAGCTCCTCTGTGTCGACGTGGTTGACACCGAGGAAGTACTCCACCGCCCCGAGCTTAGCGGCCCGCAGCCCGGCCGGCGAGTCGCCGCTGATGCCCCGGTCGAGCGCGTCCTCGCCCTGCCCGTCAACCGGCTGTTCCACCGACGGTTCATCTCCTGTCTCTCCGACGGAGTCCTCCTCACCGTCGCCGCCATCGAAGCTCTTCAGCATGCAATATATTTCCTTGAAGAGCTCTCTGGCCTTGTATTTAGACCGGAATGGGTCATTTTCTGGGTCCTTTCTTGACGCGGACAGATTTTGGGCGTTGGTGAATTTGTCGCAGACGGCTCTCCACTCATCGCTACCGAGGGACGCCATCTTGGTGTAACGCTTTCGCGTAACTGCGGACGGAGACTCGGTGTTACAGCGGCACCGGGAGCCGGGGTGGATCAGGCCGCCCCTCCATCACCTGCCGGAGGGTAGGCTGGGACGATGAGAATTCAAAATGTCGCAAATAAAGTCCAAGTTTATTTATTTTACATCTGGATACAGTTATTCACCGTTACACTCGAAATGATTAATATTTCCCCCACCCCCTCTCTGTCTGGCCCTTTAACAGTTGCCCTCTAACATAGTTTACAGGGCAGTTTAACACGCATAATACCATCATTCCAACTTTTTGTATTTTCTAACTAAACAAGGCAAAAGGTGATGTTCGAACCACGTAACTTATTTTCAGGCTAAATATCTAATTTAGAAGGGTTCATTCCACTTTGTAGTTCTTTTTTTCGCTCATTGTTTTACAGGCGTACTCAAGCCAGCCAGGTAGCACTTACAGTTCAACTCGTTTGAAAGATATGTTGCAAAAATAGCTAAGAACAAAGAATGTGTGTAGAATTTGAAGGAAATGAACCTTTCATAAACCAAGAATGCCAGACAGTAAATACTAATAGAGCAGAATCAAGTTAAGACTAAAAGTGCTTATGGAAGTTTAGGTTGAATAACCTGAAGTGCCTTGGTTGCACTTTTCCAACCGTTTGCTTGAGATTATCTAAGAAAATCACACAGTTGCTAATTGTGTCCAAGTTGTTTCTAGCCTGTTTATTTTTACAAACCCACAGCAACACATCACTGATCGAGGGATATAAATTCAAATTATGAGGGAGTTAATGTATAAGAATGACACAGTGGATGTTTGGTCAGTACAGACAAAGCAACTTGGTTTACCCAGTCATGTGAAATTATTACCAACACAGTATCTTTCAGCAACCTTAATATACAGTCTAACATCATGGAAAGTTTATTCGCTATATACACACAAGTATTGTATGTTTTTATTTCAGCATTTGTCAACATAATCACCATCATTGTGATTAATCTAAATATTGTCATATTAGAGCGTTTAATCTGACGTAACAGCCTGTGAAATTGGACACATTTTCAAAATCTATCATTTGCTCTGATTCAGTTATCAATTACATACATCTCATAATATTAATATTTGAGTTACTAAGATTGAGGTGATACAGCAGTTAAATATATGAATGCAGGTGGCCTTAAATTACATTCATTAAAAATAAAAAATTGTGCAAGGCAGCTAACAGACTGGTTGTGAATCCGAACTGGTGCTGACTGTGTGTGTGTGTGTGTGTGTGTGTGTGTGCGTAGATGCTAGAAACACGTAACCCATCACATCAATGTCAGGTTAAATAATGCTGTCAGAAATTCATAAAATTAAATAAAAGATGAGATGTTTATATTTATGTGGCTGTTAAAGCAGGATAGTTCAAGTCCACAGTAATTGTTTGCAGGGTTTGCACGACCACCACTATGACGCAATTTTCTTCTCCATGCTGAAATGATAAAAATAAAATGTCAAAGTACATGTCATTATTGTTAATATATGATGGAAAGAATATTGCAAGGCTTAATAAAACACAATTTTATTTTAAATGATTTAATGTCCAAATATCAGCCCATTTAATTTGGCCTCTCCTACAGGGGTACATATTAGCACTCTCTATGATGGTGTTTGATTTGAAAAAATAATTTGTAAGATATTGGCAAAATAGGGGCAAGTTGAATATAACTTCAAGAAAAGAACTTTTTTGAACATACTAAAGATACATGAGAACAGACTTGAAAATCACTCACTTGTATTTGATGAGGCGACTTCCCTGGATGAGCTGTGCTGTCTCGTTGGTCAAATGGCAAGCAAATAGCAGCCAGTTACGTGGCTGCACCTTGTAGGCAAAACGCATGAAAAGCAGCGAGTAACAGCACAAAGCTGAAAGGAAAGATGAAACATGCAGGGGTATTACTTGATTGTACCATTTTTTCTTACCAACTAAATTTCAAGTTTTTTGTGCTTGAAGGCCCTTCTGAGGTTCAGGTTGAAGCTCCATTGTTCATGATGCAACACACAGAGGGGGTGGGTTCACGCAACATTTAGTGTTAAACTCCTATCTTTCTTTTTGAAGTAACCTTGAGATGGAGTGGAATTAAGATGACATGTAAATAGCAATAATTTACCTAACAACATTGAGTAGAAAAGAATGGGGATTAGTGATGTTACGAATGAAAACAATAAGAATTATCATGGCTCTGTGGTAGGAATGAATAGAACCAATTGGATATTATGGGAGACACTCTTTTTATCATTGGGCTCAAATTCCCCTGAATGACTTGGAGTGTCCTAAATTCAACCTCTCTTTGATTAGGGGCAGCTGTATTTGGAGGAAAACAAACATCAAAACTTGCATCATACCAATCGAAGTTTAAGTGGAAGACAGCCATTAACTTAAAGCAGGAAATAAAACCAAAAAGCTTACCATGAAAAGAATGGAACTAAGAGATATTAACTTCAAAGAGGCATAATTCTCATCACCAATGGGAATATTTTGTGCTTCCTACAAGTATAAGACTTGGTTTGTTGTTTCTGCAAGTCTCACCGAATGTCATCCGGCCACTGATAATCTCAGGGCTCTTCTTCATATCTGTGATGGCAGCAATAGGAAGGCCCCAGTTTGCTACAGGACCCCAGAAATGCTGTTAACACAATTATTTTAAAGGTAACAAAAGTTAGGGTCATACATTTATTGAACTAATTTTGTAATATTGAACAGAATTACAAATAATCATAAAGTCAATGACACAAACCAAATGTAGAAAAAAAATGCAGATGACAGAAAATTGGCCATATGGATTCAAAGAATACTGATATACACACAATGAGTTAAAGTTATGACTAAAAAGGGGACAATAACTAACATTAAGCAGAAAGGTGGATACTGTACATGACAAAGAGCTGTGGAAAAAAACTGCCTCATAAAGAGCATGAAAACTTACTGTGCTGTTGAAGGTTTTTTTATTTTTTATTTTGCAGGGTCACATGGAAGAGAACAGAGAACAAATAAAGTTAAACGGAGTGAAATCACACAAAACGTCACACTGAATAGCGCACAGGTCTGGCCGAGTAGAGTTGAACCACATGTCTAAAACTCTCAAAAGAAATATTTCCAAAAATGTGTATGTCATGGTAAAGTAACGTTAAGAGATTTACTATATGGACACATAATAAAGTAACTGATATTTCAGTTCCTCAAAAATGTAGGACAGATCAGTGTTTCCCAACCACTGTGACACGGCACATTAGTGTGTCGTGGGAAAATGCCCACTTTCCCCTGATAGGTCCAAAAATTATTTCTTCAACGCAAATAATGTGTCTTTGAGCAACTATGTATGTGGGCAGCATGCAATGAGAGGCAGAACAATGAAATTCTCTTCCACTAGATGGCAACAGGAAGTGAATTAACCTGTGGATCAACCTGCTGCTGCTCAAACAGCAGGGTAATTAGTGATGCTTTGAGTGAGACAACGGCAGTGATGCGCAACGGATAAACATTTTCAACGAAAAATAACTCAATCTGGACCCGCTGGTCCTGAATAACATTCTGACCCAGATGAAGGCCCAAGTATGCATAGTGGTCAGAAGACAGTAAAAAATGTGAGCTAAAAAGAATACAATGAAAGTTATACTGCATTTGGATTAACTTTTACTGGGGAACCAACCCGAGCCGTCTCCATTATGCCTGGTGTGCGAGGAAAGCTGTCAAACAGTGCCATAGTTTCAAGCAAACTTCAATGCCATCTCCAAACTAAACACCCTTCACTTCAAGATAAGAACACAGACTATTTTTTCATCAGTGTAAAGAGTGAGAAACAGCCAGCTTGGTTGAAGAAAACCACCGAGACGAGTGAGAAAGCTCTGAAAGCTGAAACTCAAAAGTTGCCGAAGTCATTGCTAAATTCTAACAGCCCATCAGCTTTGTGTTCAACCAAACGGCCAGATTTCACAATGAGTAAGTAAATTAAGACCACAATTTCATTCTATTTCATTAGAAATATTTTTTACGAATTTATTTGGTGGTGTGCTGTTTGATTTTTCTAATGTAAAATATGTGCGGTGGCTCGAAAAAGGTTGGGAGACACTAGGATAGATGGATAGGATGAAGAGTGTTTCATATGGAGTAGAGTTTAAAATCTGTGTGTGTGTGTGTGTGTGGGGGGGGGGGGTTGAGGAGATAACCACCCAGCCCGTTTGTGACAAATGTCAACAAAGATGACCTTTGGTTTAAAATACAGATATGCACCTTGAGTGTTGCAATTACACGGACATCATTGGGGCTGAACTTGGATTACATATGAAGTTCACACTTGCTTTTAACCATGACATGTTTTTTCATTACGCATGGGGATGCTTCTTTTTTTCAATAACTATATTTTAACATAAAGAAGATACAGAAAATAGGGTTAGATGGATAAGGTTGATTCGCTGTGGCAACCCCTAAAGGGAAAAGCCAAAAAGGTAAAGAAGAGGATTTTTAACACAGAGAAATCAAGAATCTCACAAAATGACTTTGGATACGTTTCCAATGACACACAATAATGTAGTCCTTGCAATGATGGTCTCAAAAAATGATGGTCTCAAAAACCGGAAAAACTTCCTCCTACGGAGATATGATATATAATAACAGCATATATGCAAAGCTTCTCGTCGTTAGGGCTCATTACTGTTGCTGAGACTCATAACTAACAATACTCATCAATTTTCGGCAAACTTCGATTCTCTACCAAAAAAACAGTCATCAAGTTCCAATCTCCAAAGGTTTGGTGAACAAATTATGCTAGATTCCTGACGCACGGCTCTGAACATGCAGTGACCTAGGTAAACAGAGATTGCTGAGCACAGTGTAATAACGTCTTGCAGTCGACCTCAAACTAAAACTTTATCGTCCTTGAAATCTTGCTGAATAAAACCAATTGAATACGACCCGTTTATAGTTTATCGCCATCGCAGAATACAGCCATAATGTTTACGCGACATACTGAAGCGGAAAACTCAATTTGCTGCCAAACAGCACTTTGCGATTGACAGCTTGCTGCTAGCTTTTAGCAAGCGGCATTATCATATGTTCTTTTAGAAATGTGCAATTCTTAATACAAACCTCGTCAAATAATCCCTGAATTCTTTACTCTTCAGGTGGTCTATCGCTTTCCGTGCAATTGTTCCGGCCATGGTTTAGCGCTGGGCTTGGGTCGGTTTTGGTGCAGACAGGCACTAGTTTTGCCTTGAAGGGCGACAAAAAAAACTAGATGTCAGAGGACGAGTGGTCAAATTACCGACGATGAGACTCGCTTTTTACGACACTGTCGCAAACACGGAAATGTGGAGAAATCCCCGTGTAGTTCAATCAGCATCATGTCGCTGTCTTTTTTGCACGACTGAAACTTGTCAAAATCGAAATTTAGGGGACACTGAATATAAAGAAAATTATTTTTCGTGTGATATTTATTTATAAGTATTTCAAATGTGTAATAGTACCTTCAAGGAGAGATTTTTTTTTTAAATTTAAGATGGGAGTATATCCCCAAAACATGTATGAACTAGAGGAAGAGCAACGTCTGTGTTAGAAAACTGCATTGTAAAAAAAAAAAAAAAAAGTTTCACATACAGCCCAAGCCATTGTATTATCATACAGTAGCATGATATGAGACAGTAACTGTATGTGGTCAAATGAGAACTGGACCTATGGAGTTGACATGAAACTGCTATTTTCTAGTTGTTTGTCCATGTAAACTGAACATGCATTTTGAATATTTTTGTACAATTCTCCCAAGTGTTAGTCAGTTTAATTACAGTGGGTAAAATCAAAGCAGTATATTCCCCGAGATGACCATAGGGCTGTTGCAATAAAAGTCATAATAATTTATAAATTAAAATCCGATTAGGAAAATATGCTACATATGATACAAAAAGCCCCAAAAAGAGGATAAGCTCTCCTTCCCAAAATAGCATTAGAGCACTTTTGGATCAGATCAGTGGCCAAGACAATATTCTTCTGTCCAGTGTGTGAGAAGTCGAATAATTTAGCAAATATGAGATCTTGTACATTTAATATTTATCCAACGCTTTCATGTTCGCTTCACAGACATAGAAGTTTGGAATCTCATGAACCCCAAGCATGAGTTTACATTTTCATTTTCCATTTAATTCTAGCAGATTTAGTAAAATAATGTGATGATTCCTGTCTTTCTCACTAACCATTGAGGTTAAAGTAATTCTGTTGCATCTCTGTAGAGAAAGTACGTCACATTAATGACCAGCACAGAGAAAGACAAAAACACACTTTTTAAACTTTTTTTTAAGAGTTGATGTATGCCAGTAAGTTAGACTGTCAAAACAACTGACACAGGACCAAGTACAGAACAAGTATTCCAGAACAAGATTCAAGTCTTCCACTGACTTACAAAACATTCAGCATCAGATAACAGATGCTATATTGTCTGTATAAATGTCTGCACTTCACAACTTATGCGCCATTTCTACTGATAACAAACTCTCACTTATAGGGAAAATTTTAGCACAAACGGTCCAGCAGAAACAGGACAACCTAACTTGGAATGTCCATGAGAGAACACATGAAATGAGCAAGAGAAGCTGTTATGTTAATTCTTTACATTTATTAAGAATGTAAAAAGAATAGCAGAGTACTTGTCCTTTGAACACATATGAAAAGTCCAAAGAGAGACAGACTGTCTGCAGGTTGGAGGATAGAACTTGATTTATAGAACAGGAGTGCTGATCTAGAATCTGGTTGTCAGAGGACAAATATAATAGTGGATGTGATGACAGCAAGAAATTAAGTGAATAACTATAGAAAAGGAAGAAAATGATAACAGATAATAACCAGTATTAAAAAATGAATGTGTTTCCCTGCTTCAAGCTTGACTTAAGCTGAGGTTACTAGACATAAATCCTAGGTCAACACTCCTGTTCTACAAAATCAATTGTAAAAAGGACAAAACCAGCAGAGGATGAATGTGGGCAAAAAAAATTGAAGATATCAGAGGGAAAAAAAATCATGTGCCCTCATTAGTCCTTCCTCAGTGGAACAGTCTGCTCATTAATGCCATCCTTAGTGATGACGCAGATTCGAAGGGCATCTCCGGTGTAAACATCTCTTTCAGCTGCAGAGATGAAGACATCTTTGACGAGTTGAATTGCCTTCTCCTTACTCAAGGGGACATGCTGCACACCCTCCATGTTCTTGAAACCAATCTGGGATTTAAACGGAGCAGATGGGAGAGTTAAACATGGACATTAAATGTTCAGGTACTTCAATTCCTCTGGGTAGCCACTGTAGCTACATTGATGTGTGTGTGTCAAACACCTGGTTGTCTAGTAATGGTTGTAGCATGGCACTGGCTGAGCCGCCAGCCTTGTAGGTGTCTCTCTGGTAAGAACCGACAGGGTCAAAGCTGTACACTGCTCCTTTGCCTAAATTTCAGAATTTAAAAAGGACACAAAAATGGTTGTTAAATGTAAAAGTCCTATATTTCCCACAAGGTGGGACCGAGTGGAGCACAATGTGATTCTGCATTCTTTCACATCACAGGGCATACAAGCAATACTTTTCAATTCTACCATTAGCTGGGGGCTTACCCTCTTCATCCAGGCCGCCAATGATATTGTAGACATAGTAGGGGAAGAATCTCCTGCCATACAGGATGGTGGATAACATTGCTGCGATGGCTCCACTTGTCATTGTTTTGTTGTTTGAGTGTTTGTACATCTGAGAGAGAAACAGACTCATTATTTTTTCCCACCCTATTTAGGTGGGAGTATGAGATTCTTTAGACCTTGTAATAAACATAAATTCCGTACTCTAGTAACTGTTAAGAGCTTTAAAAGTTAAGACGCACTGGCTTAATTTAAGTGGACTACTACTGACAAAACACAAACGTATCCCTCTGGCTGCATCCTGTATTGGCACATTCTAATATTCCAATTGGTGTCCTGCCAAAAAGGACAGCATTTGGCTGGATAATGATGAGATTTGTTCTATATATTGGCTTTATATTGTTTTTTTCTGTGTAGCGGTACACAAACTTCTTTCAGTTGGGTTACCAGACAATGAGAGCTCAGACAATGAGAACAGAAGTTTTGTTATGTTCACGTACCTTTAACCTGGCATCAATGATTTTAGTCAGGGTCAGGCAGTCACCATGGAAACCACTGCAGCCAATGACAGTTGTGTCCGTCCTATATAAAACCAAGGTCAAAATTAGTGACAATCATGCTGCATGTGATTAATAAACAGCCATTCATACCAGGAAAACACAGAGGGACAATCGAACATTTTTCATCTTTAGCGTATCTAATTCATTCTAAGTGTATTAGACATGTTAGTATACACCAAATGACAGGGCTGATGTCAAATTTATTCTATGAAGGAATGCATATTGTTCTGAGCCGGCGCTCTTCACTGACAAGTGTCGTGGAGGTGACTGTGCACTTACAGCTTGTAGCATTTTGGAGAGTCTCGGCTGTGGATTGAATAGCCTTCACTCAGCCTGGTGTCTGAGGCTACAATGGCAAAATCCTCACCGGCAACAGCTAGTACAGTGCTGAAAAAAAGATACGATACGCTCAACATTCATTACAGTTACGCTCATTCATCTCAAGAGGTAGCTTTAGCTCACACATGCTAACTGAAGCACCATATTCGAAAGTGAAACATTAACCTCGGTCGTTTCTTTTTTTGGACGACCCATCGCTGAGTATTTCAAGACGATAACGGTTCAGATCGTTTCCGGAGCGATAACCTTCTCCTTCATATGATCTAAATTGGATTAACTATTTTTTTTCTTTCTGTTAGGCTAATTGGCGAACAACCGCTTTCGTTATGGATATACTAGCTAGTAGGCTAACAACACAGCAGATAAAAAGTAATACTCACCCTCCGTTGAACGTGTAGGGTGAGAAGCGATGCTCTACTGGACCACTGTAATGATAATCCTTCATTTTGCCAGGGTCTCCAAAAGTACGAGTGGAGATCATATTTGCTCCTGAGTGTCAGAGTAGAGGCTTCAATTTGCTAAACTCGCTGTATCACTGCAATATGGCAGACTCTTCTTTAACGAATGTGTTATGTTGTCTTGTAGGAGCGGGCGCCCCCCATTGGCAGCATGATGACATTGAAACGGTCAATCTCTGGATGGACTGAATAGAAAATTGTCAACAGACAAAACATTCGTTTTTTTCTGAATCTTAAACCCAACCCCACCCCAAAGGGTCTGAACTACTGGAGAAATAGATTAGAAACAGCCTATTTTGATATAAGATATGAATTAAGATCTTTCACAATCACGTCGAACAGAAATACAGTATAGACAATTTTAGTCTTTACTATTAGTAATCTGTTTAAATTAAAATTCTCAGGAACACAAAATAATCTGGGACTATTTTAAGCAGTAAACACAATGAGATTAGTTTGAGCTTGTATTTCACATCGATAAATGTTGCAGAAATGTCAAAAACAGATACCTTCAAGGTCCAGTCTCCTACTGAAAAAGAATTAGCACAAATGTCAGCTGTAGACTATGTTCCAAAACTAGAACTGTATGCTCACATTTCTTTTTCCACATCATAGTACAAAACTGTAGAAGAAAAAGGATCAGACAAAAATGCTGCTCAATCACTGGACTGAATTATTGGTGCATAGTTCAATTGGCAATTACTACAAAAACATGTTTATATTTTTCTGATGGCAAAGTTTGTATGAGTATTAGTAGCAATTTAGTCAAATGTACTTGAACCGTTATCAAAATCATTTACTGCAAACGGATAACTTTCACTTCTCTATTAACTGCTGCCCAATAAAAGAGATCAGAAAAAAGAATGATTACAATGTGCAAAGTTTGACTTGTATTGTGCTTTGCACCCTGTGTATACGAATGAGATACAAATGACTTTTCTTTACTCATGCTGGAGCTTTTACTGTAGAGAGGGGGGAAAAACATAAATTTCAGTGGCTATGACCTTCTCACAATTATTCCTTTTACAACCATTGTAACACAACAGAGAAAAAAATCCTTTCAAAATGAGCTTAAAATCACTTACAGTGAGTGGTTATATTATTCTGTCACCATCAATGGTTGAGGGTTGACAAAACTGTTACATGAATACGAGTGTTCCAATGTGAGGACATGAATTCCACAATATCCCTGCAGAAGCAGAGATGCGTCAATTACATATTACACAAGATTATATAATGTAATTATTTCAGACTTTTCCTTTAAATAAACATTGCTGTTTCCTGGCCCACCTCATTAAATAAATCAAAAAAACATACTGTATCTCATATGAGATCAAAAATGTCTTCGGACTGAAATTATTAGTTTTGATTGATCAGTTTCAGTAGTACAAGAGTAAAGAGCACCATTTGTTCCCCGGACACACATCGATGCCTTTGGGTCTCAGAATTTTTTTGAACCAGTACAGTATCAACAGCACAGGAACATACTTGCACTGTTTACAGTTTGATGGATTTCACAGAGGTTTAGCAGGTGACATTATTAATGCAGTTTAACTGGGCTCCTCACTTGTTTGAGACCCACTAGGCTCAATGAGGTATCCCTGATTGTCCCGGGCAAGTGGTTCAAAGAAAGTTAGCATTTTTCTGAAATTGATGGTGAAAGTATTTAAGGAGTGAGCATGTTTGTTGAGAGACTCACATATGCAGTACTGATTGGGCAGTTAAATGGAAAACGTGAAAATTTATTTTGGGCCAGTAGATGCCTTACCAACTTGCCTCACCTGACAGTTACAAAACAGTTAAATTCTGCAACATGTTGTGATAAAATGCATTGTTTCAGCCATTTAAAAGGATGTAATTTGTAAAGCCGAAAAATCATGTTGAAAAATAATCTGGACAAGATGAAATGTCTGAGGCAGTCTTTGCTCAGCCCGCATAGAGTCCAAAGGAAATAATTTCATTCATTTTTATCAATCACATTTTTCTGAGCTCCTGTTTGTGATTCTGATTTTGTTCAGTAGGTTGAAAGTGCAATACAACAGGAACAAAGTCACCCCTACTAATCTTTTCACACAGCAAAAGATCGGAGACAAAAAACAAATTCCAAAGTTTCATCGGTGAACTCCTGTCAGGGCTTTCTCCTGCAAGACTTGAAACACCTTTGACATTGTTCAAGTAGTTTAGGAGAAAAGTTGATCCTTAACTTTTGTCATACAACTGTTCCCTTTAGGTTTTATATGTTGGATTATTGAAATGGACCTGAACTTTTAAACATTCATGACATTCAATGTACTGACATGGTTCAGAACTAGTAATCGTGTTTTTCTGAAATTATAGTCCAGCCAATTTCTGTGTGTACAGACATATCGGAGGTCTTCACAAGATTGACCGCAAATATTACTAAGCTTTGAAAAAGGTCAAGTCCATTGCTGAAGAACAAACAATGAATACTTTTACATATTCTTGTTTTCACATATATTCTAGTTCTTTTTTCATAATAGTACAGTACTTTCCAAATGAACAATTTGAATTGTTTTTTGGAAATAAATTGTCCACTAAAACCCAAATCTGCATGGGGACTTACATGTGCAGATCACTGGAAGAGGAGCAAGAATTCCCCTCCTATTCTCTTATTTCTTTTTTTTTTTTCAAACAATCTTTGTTATTTTTCCCAGTCATTTTCTGGCTATTTTTATGCTGCTCTTGTGATTCCCAATCATTTCCATTAACTTGTAAACTTTATAAAGCTATGCAATGCAAGATAACAGTCTTAGAAGTATAACTTCTGCAGCAGCTCTTGGCTCTCAGCATGAGTGAGTAACCATTAGCACCATGAACAACACAAGAGATATTGGATGAGATTACAAAGCAGAGATCGGTGAGAGGAAGTGGTCCTTAGAGTCCAGTGATGAAGGGTGGTGTGAAAAGTTCGAGATATCAAAAAACACAAGGTTGTATATGATGTTGAGAGAACTGTCTTCCATTATGTGGTAGTACCAACTACGCTGCAGCACGCCATCATTGGCAAAAAGTTTGGGTACATACATTTAAGATTCACAGAACATCAATCCAAAACAAAACGATTTGAGAAGATTCCCACTGCTCACACTGCCAGATCTAACAAACTGAAGGCAGGTGCTGTTTACAAGTCCACAATATGAGACGTTGATGTCCTCAGGTAAACACTGTGACTCAAATGATGTGAAAACACAGCTGAGACAAGTTTTCTGAAGTTGTACCCAAAGAATGCTTTAAAATACCTAAATAATAACAGTATATTGCAGATAGCTTTACCAAATACAAGGCTACACTGTGAATAAGGCCTAATTCAGCAAATCCAAAACAATGTTTTTTTGCATTGTATGTATCAAATTCTCAATACTGGATTTCATGAAATTTAGTAATACATTATGTGCATGTAAATGTGCTCAATCAGTTACAACAGCTGTAGCTTTGGATGTGGTGTTTTTTGGATTTTGGTACTTCTCTTTCAATGAACAGAGATTACAGACTGTGCCATGAAGATTTCCAAATGGCTTTGAAACCAACTTGGATGTTCAAACTTCACTCTGATCATCCCGAATGTTAGTTTAAACTAATGAAGAATTTGGTCAAGGTTTTTGGGACAGGGATGGCATCTGTCATTTCTGAGCTGACTTTGTCTTCCTGGGTGTTCTGGCTCCTCCCCTCCTCTTGGGTGTATTGAAATTTTTATCGCACACCTCACACACCCAAAGTCCTGTGAAGAGAGAAATTGTACAACTATTTAACGTGCCAAAAGATAAAACCTAGCTACACTGTGTGTATAGTGTGTTCAGTCCAGCACATTACAAAAGGTGTGTTCATCCACTCACCAGTAGGTATGGAGTCCATGCCCACACAAAAGGTGTGGTATCCTCTGTCACATTTGTCACAAAACATCATCTCGTCCTCATGGTGAGGCTGCTGACACACGGTGCAGGTCTTACACTCCATACACTGCCAGCGGTATGTCTGGATCACACCCACCAGCTCCTCACTCATGTCCAGGCAGGATGGGTGGCCTACAGTTTTGGACAGAAACATGCACAGAAGCACACAACCATACAGAGAGCAGGAGGCAGGGAGAAATCCACAGACATATAGCCAATGACAGGAATAGAACAAATCGGGGCACGCACACAAACACACACACATCACACAAAGAAATAAAAATACAGACATGACATCAACAAGCCAATCGAGGTATAATCAACAATAGTACACCTTTACAATAGTTATCCAAGAGCAAGGAACTCGTCATCAAGGCTCCATTTTTATTCAAATTGTTGCTATCCTTTTTCTAAGAACAGTGAATTCACAACTGAAAGCTTTAGGGTTACAGAAATCAACAGGCCTTGTTTTTCCACAATGGCAGCAAACTGTCTTGTTAATGTAATGTATTTACTTTCAGTCTGAAAAAAACACATCAATAAATGGTGATTCTGAAAATGCCTTCCATCACATAACATTTATTTCGTTTGTGACCATTTAAAATCTGTGAGATAATTTTTAAACAGTCCAATATCAAGTTGTCTTTTTTCTTTAAAAATTATGAATCATCAATTTATTTTAAACTTTGTAGGTTAAAAAAAATTCAAAATCATAATATGAATATAAATTCAGCACTGAAAATACTACACATTGTTAAGAAATTAGTATCCAGATAAAAATATTTTTAAAAATACTAATAAAACATAGAAAACTCAAAGTTTCCAGATCATGATTCTCTGTCAATTTTTATTTAATTTGAACACAAGAGCATTCTGGATGAATTCTAGGTTTGCCCTCATTTCATAACTAAATCATCTGAAGGCTCAGTTGCCAAACTGCCACAATGATTTATATGTGGGCGAAAGTAATTCAGTTAATTCATTATACAACTAATGTAGAATTAATTGATGAATTGCACAAAATAATCCAATTTACATATGGTACATGTCTGCTAGAACTTGCTAGAAAATATTTCATGAACTAGAGTGTAAAAATCATTCAATTATAATGGCAGGGAAGATTCCTTTAAAATGAATTGTGTGGACTTACCGCTGTTATCACATTGGGAGCAGTGAATGAGAGCCTCTGGTTTGCCTTTCTTGTTGGCCTCTTTACCCTTCTGGCAAATGCCACATATAGCATTGGGAATGACCTTAGGCTGCAAGGGCAGAACAATGCTATAAAAACCAACCAAAAAGCATTATATAGTAATGAATGGTTAATTAACATAACAGTTTTCAAGCTTGGAGGAAAAAACAAACAAACAAACAAACAAAGTACATTATCCAGATGAAGTCTGAATTTTGTCCACTTATTAAATGGTATCTAAGCTTCCATCCAACCAGGATCTAGTCACTACAGCAGAATCACTACAGCATTTAGCTATTCCCAGGCTAAAACAGGCCATGTCTACACATGAAACAAAGCAAAGCCCCTGAATAACACTCAGTGGACACAAATATGAAAAGCAAATAAAGTATGAGAAACTTCCTTGAGCAATTTTGGCAGCTGTATTCTGTGAAACACTTATTGCTGTGGTCAAGTTCAGGCCAGATACCAAAATGGAAGAAGCCACACAGTAAAACAACAGTTGGACCAAGGTTCTGTAGTTGTATTGCAATATAATTCACTACCCATCTAAAACAGAAAATGTGTTGCAACAACACGTAATAGTTCAACAATACTTATCTGAAAAAGCACCAAATGGTGTTCTTGGGGTCTTTTTTAGTATTCTGTCAATCAAAATGTACTTGAGGAGATTGTGATGACTTGACAAGCTAACCACAAGTACAAACAGGGGGTCAATAAAGCTCTTAGTAATGAAAATCCCAAGACAAGCCATAATCCAGGTACATTAAACTACAAGACTACAAGAAAACAGCAGCAAGAAAGGGAAGCTAACAGAGTAGCTGAAATTTCAGCAGTTGGGTATGCCATTGACTTTGAATCACTGCAGTATTCTATCATAACTGATTAAGTATTACATGAAATTTACTTGGGTGAGGGATTGGGCAAAATATCCTAATACTGTAAAGACCAAATGTGGTCTGTATGCCCATAAAAGTGGAATTATTTCAAATTTGGGATTCATTAATTCATTGTATGTATGAAACAATGATCAAATTTTGGTTCACCATGAAAATATAATGAACAAATGTGAAATTATGGTGATTATTAATCTGGAAGGTCATTGCTGTGCAGTCATCCCATGTTTGCTTGTGACAGGCTTTCTAGATGCTGCATTTACTCTGTGCTGATGCCTTTCACAAGAATGTATATAAAAGTGTGAATACACTCGTTATCATGTGGATCAGATATAAAGATGTATTCAAAACATCGGAGGGCACTGAATATCCTAAGAGCCCTTTTTCTTTTTACTTGCTTTAGCAAGACCATGGGGAAGTTGATTCAATGTGGTGACCCCTGAACGGACCAGCTGAAAGGAAAACAAGACCCAGGCCTAGAAGGATTCGCACGACATCTCTGAACAGCAGACATAACGGATTGTAGGAAATGCACAGTAACTCTCTTCAGATAAAATGTCCATTTGAAGAACAAAAAAACAAAAACAAAAACAAATAAATATAAAAAACAAAATCACGAACTGTGAAAACAGTACCCTGAGTAGTATAAACAGATTCTGTAAAACGGGCTTCTAAACCCTGTAATGAAGCCATGATTAATGTTTTTCATTGCAGTGCGATCATTCTTCTGCTATGCTAGTAAGTCAAAACATCCATCCATCCATCCATTGTCCAATCCGCTTATCCTGCACTCAGGGTCGCGGGAGATGCTGGACCCTATCCCAGCTGTCGTCGGGCGAGAGGCGAGGTACACTCTGGACTGGTCACCAGTCAATCGCAGGGCCACAAATACAAACAGACAACCATTCACTCACTCACTTATTCATTCGGGGCAATTTTCCTAATTTTTTCCAATTAAACTGCTGCATGTTTTTGGACTGTGGAAGGAAACCGGAGAACCTGGAGGAAACCCACGCAGACACGGGGAGAACATGCCAACTTCCCTCAGAAAGGATCCCCGTGTCGGAATCGAAACGCATCGCCTGTAAAAATGGTCTTTTTAAGCATTGAATATATAAAAGAAGGGGGCGGTGCAACAATGACATCACTCTGTGGTTTTTCCCCTGCCTTTCATGATAGCCTTGAGTTTGGCTATGGGTCCACCAGCATTTTCATGTTTTGAAGTCAGGCAAAATTGGATTTGACAGAGAAGGTGTTACAGCAGTTCCCTCTCTCACTCTTCATTTTCATTGGGTTAAGGTTTGTACTCTAAACAGGACACAAAAACAATCATTTTGTGCTGAAGAGTACTCAGACAGATGATTGTCAACAATCCGTTGAGGGAATATTTACTGACATAATACATAGAAAAGATGGAGTTGGCTTTGTTTAATACAGCCAGTAGTTCTGTTCACTTCTTTTAAACATTCTAAGCCGGTATTAGAAAATCTATAGAGGTTAACTTACAGCTAGAGGATTGAATCATTTGGATTTATAGATAAAAAGGTAATTTATATTTTGACAGCGTCTTTGTGGTATTGGGATTTATGTCAAAATACTGACTGATTCTTCAGACAACAGCATAAGATAAGTTATATGGTTAACCGTTACTGATACAGCTTCTAACCTGTCCCTCACAAATACCTGTCTGGGCATATCAAGAAACCAGCTCAGCTTTGCAATTCACAATCATTATCATGGCATTCGTGTTTAAAATGTCTGATACGTGACACTCTTAACACAGGAATCAGATGACTGATAAACATCCTCATTTAGTCTGAGAAAAATATCAAGTGAGACTTAATTATGAAAAAGACAATATAAGAATATTCTGGTTTGGCATTTAATGCAGCACTTCAATAATGCACTAAGATTGAGGGTCTTTATCCCCAGCATGTTGCGTCTAATTTTAGATATGCAACATTTGTCACACTCACAAATGTTTTTAGATGAAAGCAATACTTGAATATCTTGTTTTATTCATGAGCTGCAATGTGAAAATATCACAAAACTCAAGCACTTCACCAATCATGTATCAACATAAACCATTGTATATAGACTGTAGTTGGCAGCAAGACTAGAATTAAATAGCATTATCAATTAGCGGCCTGCATCACTGACTGCATCATACAAACTCTGGAGGCATGGGAACCATTAAAAAGGGTTAAAACCAGTTACCTATGAAAATCATATTATAGATGGATAAGAAGATATATATATGTATATATATCAAACAACTACAGGGAAGAAGGATGTGAAGAAGGATTCTATGTCAACTTCACTTTGGCACATTGACTAGGGCTGCAGTAATAATGTAACATTTTAACTCTGGAAACCATAGAGTTCTCTAAATAGAATATCTTAAGTTATATCATCTATAGGTCCTCTCCCCTGCTCATCACAGACTGATAACAGTACACTGAAAATTCTGGCTAAAGGTCGGGCTAACTCAGTTCATGCAGGGGAGGCTTAAACCACGTGCAAAATGATCGGATGTGTAAGGACCTTTCACTTGGTTTGTCACACTTAAACATAAGGCGACTGGAAACTAGTCCGCTTGCTAGAGCCCGACCGATAGATAAGCGCTAATGTCAGCTGATATCAGCCTTTCACAAAAGCAGTGTGTATATCAGCCAATATTAAAAATTGACAGAGCAATATTTGTGTAAAATAACTCCTATCAAGGAAAAAAAGGACAGGGACATTAATGAGATACTGACATTTTGGTGAATGCAAACCATGATTAAAAATGGCATACTAAAGCCAGCTTGAGTTGATACCATGGTTTTATCAAATCCAACATCATATAAACATTGAATTTATAATCCATACAATTTGTGCTTTCTCTTGATTATTCTATTGGTTTAAAATCCAATGTAGAAATAGATTTTCATAGCAAAATTCCAAGTTAACTCAAACTGTTACTCATGGTTACTTCAATGTTAATTTCACATTAAGAGCAGCTGGTTGCCAAGATGGCATTTATCAGTATTATGTATTGCAATAAGCTGTATTTTGACCACATTTAAGTGCAGCTCAATTGTCAACAAATGATTATATAAATTATCAATAAAGCATACTACATCTTGAGTATTTGTGTTTTTGATGCATGAAAGAGATTTGGTCATATTAAATAACTTTTCGTATATAAATAAATAATTTTAAAAAAAATTTAATGACACTGGAAATTTTCCTTCTTCACACCTCTGGCCTCAGTTCCAAAAATCAAGTATCGGTCGGGCTCCACACATACATACATACACACACACACACACACACACACACACACACACACACACACACACAGACACATACACACACGCGCGCACATGAAAGAGACCATGCCCACACCAACAAGCTGAGCTGAACTCAACTGGACTCTCCCACTGACCAGACTACACAGCAATATTTCTTAAAGTGTTGATGAAAAAAACAATGTCAAAATCAAAAACAGAAGGCTCTGATAACTGTTTCAGTTCCCAGCACCTCTGATGTGATTGAAACATTAAGATGCAAAGCATATTTAAAATGACCGGTAAGGGGGGTTAATGTGTGCACCAGTAGTGTGCAAACATCCTCCTGTTCAGCTCAGCAACAGTGAGAACAAGGTTTCGTTTCTTCAAGCTGATATTGTAGGGGACGAACAAAGCCCGCAGCACACGGCTCTCAGGTGATCATGATTACTGAACAGATAAAGTACATTACATGTTGTTTTAAAAACAATGCACACTATATCATTACAAACTTAACATTACAGTTAAGTGCATTATACACTTCGGGTATAAATGTTAAAATTCTCGCTTTACCAGCAACTATTCTTTGAAAGCAACCACAAATATTTATGTGGTTTATATTTTCCATATCATTAACAAAAAGGACGATTCTTTTCAAAATGAAAAAAGGAAAACGTAGCAGCCAAAACATCCATTAACTTGTCATGGAAGTTTGTTTTTCTTTTTTGACAAGTGAGGACACACAAGAGGTATTTGGAGACATTCAAAAGGAAAAAAACTTTTCAAGTTCAAATCTTTCTTTGCAGGAAAAAAAAAATGTCAAAGAGCAGAGAAAAAGAAACATGTAGACTGTTCCTTTCAAATGTTCTTATTGCTCAGTCTGACTTGAAACGGGAAAAATTCAAATGTCAGTCCTAAAATCAAATAAAAAAGTGAAGAGAGGAGCCCCAGTGAGTTACTGTGTTGTATGTGTGTTTTTGAGGACCAAGTTGTTGCAGCTGAAATGGTGACAAACTGAAGAAGCCGGAGAACAAAGTGAAGAAAGCTAAGGAGGGGTGGCGGGATGGATGGAGTAAGGAAGTGGTAGTAGTAGAAAAAGGAGGAGGGGCTAGGAAAGTGCTGTTGCTGCTGTTGAAGAAGAGTTCAGGTGGTATTGTCCTCTACCTTGTACCCCGGGGCAGCTTTGTGGGAGGCAGAGTGGCGTTGACTGCTGTCTTTGCCTGGTGTGGATGTCTTGTCTTTGGCCTTGGACTTTTGGCTGTTAGCGCCTCCTCCCTCCTGACTATCAACCTCTGATGTGTTGCCTGAAGAACTATCCTGCAGAGCATAGGGGGTGTTGATTAAGAATTGTATGGGTTAAACACTTCAGGATATTAAAAAAAAACATTACTCTGATGCCGAATGTTATGGACAATGCCTTACAGCTAATTCAGAAAATTGTTTAACAAAAGGGTTTTTCATAAGTCTGCTCTCTTCCTAAATATTTCTGGCAACTTGGTGCGCTTTTTTAGGGATGTTTCATGCAAATTTTTTCTCTTCAAGGTAACTAATTTCCAGTTTACATCACAACTGTTTTAGAAAAGATGAAATACCAGAGGCCCTGAGCAGCCTAAAGTCTTACAGATGAATTTTTGATCTTTTTTTCATCCTTGCCATCCTCTGCGTCATCGGAGTCTGGTTCTGAGTCAAGTGCAGGGAGCTCAGGATCCAGTGGAGGCTCAAACAGAGCTGTGTTCAATGGTAGATACCGTAGCTCATTTGGAGAGTACCTGCCATGGACAACACAAGCTCAAGGAAAATGCTATCAGTATAGCTATTCACCATTAAAAACACAGTGAAGACTTCGACCGTGTGTTAAATATACCTTTTGTAGTAGTCTTGGAACTGTCCTGGAATGAGAGCCACAGGATAGGGTCCTGTCTTGGTCAGCTCTGGAGCGAGCACTTTGAACCGGCCTTGGGGAACCTGAATGATCTGGAACAACACACGACTCCTCATGAGGAAACAGGACAGGTTGTAAAGATGGAGGGAAAGCTGAGCAGCTGGACGTAAAGAAGTAAACATCGGGGTTGTGACACAAGTAATCTTTGTGTAATTGCTGGAGGGCTGGGTGATACAGTAACACATAAATACCTGTGATAAGTATCCACAAATTCATGCCCCCGCCGGCCCCAAAACACTGGACTCTGAGAATATTGTACTATTTTTCACTTTGCACTTTGCTATTTTTGCATGGTTACAGTAAAATCTATCATGCTGCTATTGTACTATGTACAAGATACAAATCCACTTCATTTTCTCACCTGCTACTACTCTCTACATTCAAATTACATATATTTATACATTTCAGTTTTTAAGCCGTTAAATCTCTTTCATCCTTTTACCTCAGTACCAGTATATTGTATCTGCGTGCACTTTATACTTAGTTTAATGTTTATTGTGCACTTCACTGTTAAAATGCACTTTATTATAATCATTTAGTTAATTTCGTGTCACTGTGGGAAAGTGAAAAACATCTTCTCGATTCTTCTGTAGGTCTAATATATGTAGAGAAATTGACGATATCGCTGACTTTTGAACTTCTTTATTGTATGACAAATATAACATGTAGTTTGAGTCTATTTCTGTCAAATGTGTGAAATAATTTCAAACTTGCAAAGACATGACATACGCATCGCAGGATTGAAATTTCAATGCATAATTGCAATTCTTGGGGAGACGAGGAGTCTTTTGTTGATATTGACAGTAAAACTGGGTTTTGAAATGTCTGATATCAAAACTTCATCACAACTTTACATTTACATATTTGCCAAGCCCTTCTTCACACATTTGTCTCAGTGGACCCCAAAGTATATGTACTCAATGTTTTTTTGGAACTCACACAGTTCCCATACTCATCTGCAGTCTTGACTTTACTTACGTGTGTCTGAAGGTCAAAATAGGCTCTCCTCTCTTCCATTCGCTCCCTGTTAAAGTTACTGTTGAACTCTGCAGCCTTTTTTGCTGCCTTTTTTATATACTCAGGGACCTTGCTGGCCTCCACCTTCTGAGGGTTCTGCTGCTGCATTTGCTTTGAAATTGAAAAGCACGACTGTCAGAGGTTTCTAAATAAGGGTATGCAAAGGTATGCCTTTATGAGATGCATTTATGTAAAATGACTGGTGACAGTGGTCACCAGTCTGGAGATATTTTGTATTTGCATACTTACAGAGTATTCTTTAGCAATTCTCTGTCGCTCTCGCTCCTGCAGGATAATGGAGTACTCGGAGTGTTTGGAGGGATACTCCTTTATCATCAGGTCTATCACTTCATCACTTCGCAGTGCTGTTAGTCCTTGAAGCAAAGGAAAACATTCACATTTTGTAAAGACGATTCCTACAAATAATTCATAGCGCAGATTGAAAAAAAGTATCCGACTATTTACACTTTTCATGTTTTTTGTGAGCATTCTGATAGGCTTTTCATAAATGCAAGGTCGCTGTTAATAATAGTGTTGGGGATAGCTAATACCTAGAGTGCATTGTGTCTCAGTGATGACATTCTGCTCACGCAAGTACAATTTCTCTTTGTGCGATAGGTCTCTCCTCTCCATATCTGGTTAAAAAAAACAAATTGGAAGAAGACAAGAGCTCATCTTAACAGCAATTTGTAAGAAACATAAAGCAAATACTTTCAGATTACTTATGAGTAATTTATTCGTTTAATGTGTTAAAAAAAAAACAACAATTCCATACCAGGGTATTTCCTTTTGAAGGATGTCACTCCGAGATACTCGCTGACCTGCTCCTGAAGCATGTAATATTCTCCTGTATCATCTGCTGGCCACTTGTATTCCGTGAGGTTCTCCGCTGGGAAATATGTTGGACTGTCGGGAGGAGGGTTTGGTGGGTAAAGGGGAGGCAGGGGAGATGTTTAATAACAGTAAAAGCATTCTTATAGCTGTATTTCAGCTGCTTGTTTTGAAGCATGGTAGTATGACAGGCAAAATTATCACTGTCTCAACTGGTAAAAACTTTCTATGATTGTATAAAAAGTTGGGATTTAACAAGAACGTTGTGATGATTGAAAAAAAAAAAAAAAACAGCAAACACTATAATCCAACCCACCCAAGCTCTTGACTGAAGGTGTCACAGCTTCGTGAACTGTCCCCCGACCCCATTCGTCGCCGCTTTGGAGGCTGGCTGCCATCATTGGAAACCTCCTCTATTATGTCCTCCTGCAGAAGTTTGAGAAAAAAATTGAAATAAATACATAAAAAAACATCTAAATGACAAACATTTTTACTAAAAACCAGATATTAGATATATGTTACAAAAATACTTGTAGCCGTATTTATACAAGCACTAAGAATTAAAACTTAAACAGAAATACAAGGGAATCTGCACAATGTAAAAAGAAATGAGAAACTGGACATATATTAAGAATGCTGAAAAAGCTAATTACAGTAAAGCTATGCAACACAACTAATTATATTTGCAAAAATTTACCAGTGTACTGTACATCTAGCAAAAGGGGCAGCAGCAATAAATGTGCTATCAATTCAGCTTAATGACACACACGCTTACTCATAACGCAGTAAAGGATTCTGACAGCAGTTCTCCTGGTATCTTTCAAATCACCAGGACTAGGAACCAGACATTTCAGTGCGGAAACAAACTTTTCCTCCCCATTAAATCCAACCACCATCTCGGGATATAGCAGTTTGGAGTATTTACTTTATATCCTATGATACTAATCCATGAAGCATCACAACCTAGTGTGACTCTAGTCAGCCTTTAACATAATTTGTCTTCTAGAACATACATCTAAAGAATTTTGGAAGATCAAAATGAGCAGGGTAAGAACAGACAAATCTTGGACATAAGGATGTTTTAAACACACTTCTTCGTAAGCAGGGCAATCTCTCAAAGCCATGATAGCAGCTAATCTTTTGCACGTTTTACAAGTGTTATTCAAACTCTGCAGAAATGACCTGGCAGCCTGTCAAAAGTGGTTGGAGGGTTGTTTGGCACTGGTTTGACCTCTGTTAAAAAGACAGTGGATTGTCTCGTAATTGACAACTCAATCGAAGCAAATGATTACCCAACCATAACGAAATCGATTGTCGGTGTTCATAAACAACTGAAACTAACATGTCAATGGTGGGTTTTTTTTTCGTCTTGCACTTACATTAATCTATTAGAAGGATGTGATAGGTAAATATTAATTAATCTTAGAGAAAATCCGACAAAAGACTCAAGTTCGGTTCGGTTCTGACCATCTCATTTAGTTATCTATTTGTTTGAATAACTATCAAAATAGAAACAGCTCATATTGATACAAGTTACCTGGCCAATAAATACAAGCCGCTCTTAACCTTGTAATGCACCAGAAAACAAAGGGGGTGCCGCAAATTGACGCCGTTCGCGGTCCGAAGCGACCACCGGACGGCTAACCAGCCGTTAGATGAAGGCACAACCATCTAGAGCCCCGCGAACAGTCTAAAAATGTGGCTGGGGCTCCAAACGTCACCTTTAAAGACTGCGCTCCGGGAGTAGCGGGGTTGCTGTCGCACGGCGGCCTCACGGGCAGCACGGCAGCCATGTTTGTCTGGATCAAGCTTTGCCAGGCTTCCTCGCTAGCCGCTTTTTAAATTTCCTGTCTTCAGACTGTCAGGGCTGTTTCTTCTTCTTTGGTGGATTTAGAGCAGATGTTATAGGCACACAGAGCCACCCACCGGTGAGGGAACTACATAAACCGTATGATTGTTTTTTTCTTCTTTTTTTTAACGACTAAAAGTACTAAAAACCCTTGATGTAAAAACTGTTTTTAGCATATGTTTCATTAAAATCGTAGAAAATATTATCCCCACATCCTTTCTAGGGAACAAAACCGGCTGCACTACTTTGCACCGTCAGATAAACTTCACGGCGCACCGTCAGTGAGTTATGGAACCACTTGAGAAAAACATTTTATCTGTAAATTGTCCTGAACGTAGGTATCGATCCCAATTTGTATTACCGACGGCGAAATAGCATGTAGAGGTAACGGAATGCTACTGCGGCACGCAGTTGAGACGACTCGAAACGCCTCGAAATGCTTGTAAACAGCACCACCTGGTGACAAGGTGACGTTGCAACGGTCGGGCATCTACACAAGCCTTTATTTTGAAATAACAAAACCCGAACGGGAAGTTGGAGAGCAATCAGCTGGAATCCACGGAAATCATCAACGGGACTGTTTTCCTCCACTGGGCTAGCTATCCATCTTTCAGTTTCTTAATTTCCCACATTCAGTTGTTTTCTTTTGCCGTTAAAACGCCACAGTGGCGATGTCGGAGTCTTACGGTAAGCAGTGTCTTCAGGCGTCCGGCTACTGTCAACATATTCATACAATCGCAGATGGCAAGAGGCAGGTGTGTCAAAGGTTTTTTTTTTTCCTGTCAGCGTAAATATTTAGCTGGCAGGCTAACCTAGCCGACGTTGAAGGATATTGGCCTTTAAATGCCATGTCAGCGCAAGGAACATAACCGGATGGATAAATTCAAGTTAACGGTGGTCGTTGTAACGCAGCCGTCGAGTTGTCCGTGCTGGGAAATCCCCTCGCAGGCTAGCCGAACGGACGGAGGGGACTGGGGTGAGGATGAGGAGGACGGTGATTCTTGTCCCGCGACAACCAGTGTACCGTTAGCGGCAAGTTGGATAAAAATGAAGATAACGATGTTTCGCTGTTGCCCCAGCGTTATAGTTTGTACGTCGGTTGGGCTTGTTTGCCGTGAGTGGTAACGGTTACGTCAATGCCCTGAGCAATACTCCTCTGTTTTCACTGATAATTTGATGCCATTATTCTTGGGTACTGTATTGTTTTTCTCTCACATGTGCCCCCAATATCCTCAGTCATGTCTTACTGTTTCTTGTCAACCAGAGGATGAATAGCCTGGTGGAAACAGCACTGTTTCTATCCTGGGTCCGTTATGCGCTTTGATCGAAGCTTGAATTGATTTAGGGGCCGATGGCACTATTTCAAGGCGTGTAACGAATGATATATTTTCTGCTACGATTGGACGTTCAGCGTCCATAAATGTGTCCGACTAAGTCCCCTTGATTTAGATTATAATACATGTTATCTGGAACGTAACTGAAATTACATCGTGCTGTTGACATATAAAATGTATTTGACAGTGATGTTTGCCAGACGAATTATAAAAGGTTTTTGTCTTGGAACATGACTGCTGTATCTTGTACATTATTTGACATCGTTTATTCTGAGCTTATTAAATGACCAAATATAGTGAATAACACTGCCAACTTCAGTGTATCAGTCAAATATTGTTACGTATTATAATCATTTTATTATCATTTAGACTTTTGGAATGTCATTTGGCAATCAGCAAAAGTCCAAGTTCATGTTTCATTTATTACTTATGACTAGATTCAGGTAGTGAATGTTTTTGTTTGATTATTCAATTGAGTATTCAATATTTTAATTAATAAGTACCTTGTTGATGGTGAAATTGTAAGTTGTCCGACTCGTCTAAAGCTAAGAGACTAACAAGACACTAAGCTGATCCCAGCAAATGCAAAAAAACAAAACAAAGAACAACATAGTACACATACAGTATGTCTGTGTCTGAGCCTCCACTTTGTCTGGTCAAGATGGTGTGATAGGACCAAAAATAGAGGGATCACAGACCAGACCTTAAATCATGTCTATTTTTACATGTACAGAATATTAGTGTCATCAAATGTATTGTGCTTCTTCAGATTTCCTGTTTAAATTCCTGGTTATCGGGAATGCTGGAACAGGAAAATCCTGTCTGCTGCACCAGTTCATAGAGAAGAGATGTAAGTCATGGGATAATCAGCAATGGTATCTCAAATGGTTGCTTCAAATTCTTTTGCAGTGTCAGTGTTTGATTTTTTTTCCCCAAGTATTGAAGAATACAAATCACTTGACTATTTGAATGTACCGACTTTTCATATTAGAAGCAGTTCATGCTGCGCAGGAAGCACAAATGTGTTACATGTGTGAAACTCCTGCATTCGCATTGAAGATAATAAATAACACCAACCAATTTTGGAAACTTACTTTATGTTATGATACATGTAGTTTAAGAACTAAGATGTGGTCAAAGATTCAGGGCAGTAAGTAATGTATCATGGCTAATAACTTAAACATAAGGCCGTACAGGGATTTAATTTATATATAGTTTTCAAAACCCATTTGCATTCTCTATGATGAAAACATGTTGCAGGTCATTAAAATGCATTGCCTTGAAATAAAGTTACAAAACTATATATGCGTTTTTGTTTTCCAGTTAAGGATGAGTCTAACCACACAATTGGAGTGGAGTTTGGCTCCAAAATTATCAGTGTTGTCAACAAAATGGTCAAACTGCAGATTTGGGACACTGCAGGACAAGAAAGGTTCAGGTAGGAACACATCTCAACATTAAAAGCCTGGCTGAATCACCTGCTGGAAGAGGAAACCTTTCACCCCTTGCATGCATTTCTAATAGAAGTCAACAGAATTATTTCACATTACAGTATCAGTGTTTATTTATCTTTTAGTTTTGTCTTTGTCTCAGGTCTGTGACCAGAAGTTACTACAGAGGTGCAGCAGGTGCCCTGCTGGTCTATGATATCACCAGGTAAATAATTTGATATTTATTATAAATCAGGATTTAACCCATCTGTATCCCAGCAACATCATTGTCTAGAATCAGTTCGGTTGGAACTGGAGTTGTTTGTATGTACAACATTCATAGATAATCCATTCTCATGAACATAAAGCCTCAAGGAACTTTCATAACTTTCACTCCATAATGAGATTGAATATTAAATGTAGGTGAACAGTCGTTGACGTCACGCTTGACAATTTAGAATACATTTTTTTTGGTGGTTAAAGGACTCTGTCATTCAGGAGAGCAGGGGATACATTTTAATGGTGAAATTGTAACAATAAACAGCAATTTATGATCCCAAGTACAGCAATGATTGTTAAGTAAAATAGATGTAGTGTATTACACCTATCCCATTCACTTAATAACATTGTAATACATCTGTCTTAGTACTACTCCTGTCCCCCCCAAGAAATCACAAAATAAATATTTAAAATGAGTTCTCTGTAAAAGTTACATTAATAATGTAAAACCACCCCTGAACAATCACAAAGCCCATCGCAGTAGCAGTGGAACGACAATTTTTCACCAATGTTCAACCTCTGCCTTTTAATCAAATTCCACAAAATGTTAACATTTACAATCTGTACAGTGTTGTGTTTTTGTTGTTGCTATCTTGAGCTCACATTCTACTTGCTCTTTCTGAAGTTTATGTTGATTTTACTCATCATCTTGTGTTTGTCTTTACCTCTTTTTGCATCAGTCGTGAGACCTACAATGCTCTGACCACTTGGCTGAGTGATGCAAGGATGCTGGCCAGTCAGAACATTGTCATCATTTTGTGTGGAAACAAGAAAGATCTCGATGCTGACAGAGAAGTGACATTCTTGGAAGCTTCACGCTTTGCTCAAGAGAACGGTAAGATTGATGTATGCAGTAGAAGGAAAAGATTTTTAACAAGTCTTTACTCATTTTTTGAGGATATGATTGTATTGCTAACATGCTGATTGTTCATAGCATGATGTTTGTATGCTGTGTATAATGGGATTGAGAGGATGAATTGTTTGTTTCAGAGCTGATGTTCCTGGAGACCAGCGCTCTAACAGGAGAAAACGTTGAAGAAGCTTTCGTCCAGTGTGCTAGAAAAATCCTCAACAAGATAGAATCAGGTAAAGTTTGACTGTAGTTTAAACCACCATCCTCGACTCTGAATCAATTCCATCCCAACAGGCTTACAGTAGGCTGGACTCCTGAACCTGCACTGTTGCATTTCTTCATAGCCATGAAATCATGAACTATCGTAAATCCAAGGCGCCTAACCACATGATCTTCATCCAGCTCAAAAATTGATATTCATTTTAAGAGGCTGTCACACTATCAGACTTGTTAAAAAAAAATCTATTTACCCTCAATTCACAGTCTCATTTAAGACTACGTTTCTGTGAACAGTGTTAATTTGAAGGCAGACTTTGCAGACGGCTGGCACTGCATCAGTTTTCCATCTAAAAATCATTTCGAGTGGTTGCATCTAAACATCTGGCATCTCTGTCTCCACTCCACTCCTCTGCTCTGTCTTGTATAGGGGAGCTGGATCCTGAGAGGATGGGATCAGGTATCCAGTATGGAGATGCTGCGTTACGACAGCTTCGATCTCCTCGCCGCACTCAGCCACAGGGTTCCCAGGAATGTGGTTGCTAGTAGGCGTAACATACAGAATCAAGGTCAAACAACTGTTTCCATTATGTTTGCCATTGTACTGTAAATGTATGTTTGATACAAAAAGTGCACCGTTATTTTTTTACATGTTTTTTATTTTAAAATCTCTGGCATTTAAGTGGTGCTGAACTTCTGCTGTTCAATCATTGTTAACAGACTTAACCATTCCTCATCCTAGACACTCATCATGTGATCATGTGATTAACAAACCCTGCAGCCTGAATAATTGCAGATGAATGTTTAGACTTTTCTTTAAGATATTGTGGATTTTTGCGACTTTCACAAGTATTCTCCTGAATGTAGTAATTGAGACTATTTTGATTGACCTTTATTTAGTTTGTCAGGCCCTTCAAGACAAGTGTTCACTAAATATCTTTAGATTTTTATTAGATCATTAAATGCCATATTAACTGTCAGTAGAATATGTTTATGTTTGGTTTTATTACTAGTGTTTGTGTGTGTGTTTGTTTACTGGTTTGTGTGTGCTTGTTTGTGTTCGGACAGGTTTGTGAAAACTAGAAGAAGAAAGATGTAAAGCTTCATGGGACCCCAGAACATGTTGGGTTCAGATTGCTATGCTGGTGACTCCTCCCTGACCTTTGTTTCTTCAACCTTTGCACGCAACATTCAGAACCTTCGTTGTCATGGCTGCGCCTTCGTTGAGCCAAATCGTCTTTTTGGCCCCCCACCTCTCAGAACTCCCCAAAAAAATCTTCAAGGTAACTGACCACTTTCTAAAGAAACCCTCTCTATTGGACCAAACCCCAGTTCAAGTTCAAATCAGGATAAAAGGGACCGACTTCAACAAAATGACTGTCTGCTATTTATAACCCAATCGTAACAGCTAACTTCCCACTACCCACACTATACTACAACCTCTCGATTCCTATTAGCCTTCTATGTGACTGCCTGCTCACCTGTGGTAATAAACTAACAGTTCTGTGACATTCGCACATTTAGCACAACTGTCATGCCCTCCTCAACTGCAGCAAAGCAAATCCTGGCAAATACACCTGTCAGATGCTCCACCATTTCAAGACACACACTGATGAAGACTCCAAATGGATTCACTTGACAAACATATTTTGCGCTGTTTTCGGAATAAATGAAATATTAACTAACAATTATGAGACTTTTTGTAGGGGCAAAAATACACTTCTCTGAATTAATGATATAACTGTTGGAATTACTACGCCATTTCCCAGCAAACCTTGTTTTGAATCTCACCAAGGTTGGAAAAGATGGTTGTTGATTTCAGTAGTTCAAATCTGTAACCATCCTCTCACCTTGACCATAGTTGAAATGTTTCAAGCTTCTCAAAAATTCATGTAAACAAAGTATAAAATAAAACTTCTATTTTTTTCCTAATTTTTATCATTCATAAGCAGTCAAAATATTCAATTCAATTACAACAATATACTGTGCACACTTTTTGCTCCAAACCCCTGCAGCTTCTTACACTGTACAGTGTTTTGTATATACAGAGTCATGCATGTTTTCTCAAAATAGAATATTTCAGTCAAAAGAGATATGTATCATATTCAGCATCAGCTAGCTACATTACCCATTGTATTATTATCTCATTACACTACAGTAGATTGTCAAGTTGGAAACAGTATAGATAGGCAGTACTGTTTGCACCTGCTTGTATATTTGTAAATGGGAACTTGTTGATGAGGACTGCATCTTTGCTAACTTATTTATGAGGAGACATGAGGTTTATCATTCTTTAACCTTAGAGACTTAAAAAGGCAGAAGGTTCCAGGCTGAAGTACTGAGCAAATGTCTAAAGTGTAAATGTCACATGTCTGCTTGTAATTTACACTTGCTTATTCAGAATAATGACATATCTGACAGTGTATCACATTAGTCCCACGGACTTCAATTACTACTAAATGTTGCTTGTTTACATGTGTACCTGATGGACTGCCACGGTAGAACTAACTGGATACATCTGAAATATCAGCGATGTGAAGGTGTCTGATGTGTTTGGATTTATTTGATCTCCGAGGATTTTTTTAACATGTTCTGTAATGTTTTCAGATTCTTTACCAGTTAGTATATCTAAGCATGAGGACATGGAAATCTTCTGCTTCATGATCATTTTAGATTGTCCCCTTTTTAAATTAACTTTTAAAGGTTTACCTACCACCGCAAGAATATATCAAGAGGACCCTTTTGTGTTTTGTCTGACTGTGGCTGCCCTGCAACAAGTCCCCAGTTTCTATTTATGTGTGTCAGTTTTCTCTTGTCATTATGAATATCATGGATTTTTAATTTATTGTGTATGATAAAAGTTTAATGTTTTTAAAATAAAAACAAATGCAAATCTACCAGTTCCCTCAATGTTGTGTTTGTTGTTTAAGCAAATGAAGATGTGTGATTATCCTTGGGTGTTAAGATAATCTACAATCTAGTGTGGCTGAGAAATTAAAAAAGAACAGATCGGTGAAAAGGTTTGATTTATTTAACGTTTTGCATGACACAATTAAACCTCACTCTTCATTTTAAACCATCAAATTGTTACAAGATGAAAATCTAAAGAACAAACAATTTGGAATTTCACATGAAAAAGTGGTAGTTATATTGCTTTTACCATCAGTAAATTAGGATTAGGAGACTGACTATGACTGTGATTTATTGTAGTTCTCAGTGTCATTTGACTCAGAGGCTTTAATACTGATGGTACGGTTTTGCACATTTCCTCACCTAGTCAAAACATTTTCAGGAGGATATGTTATGAGATTACACTGATGATGCAAACCCATAGGAAGTTGACAAAGTTGTGCATCTGTGGATTAAACCATGAAGAGGGTATGCATTTAGTATGTTGTTTAGCTCCAGCTTTAAGATTGTCAAAGTTCACAAGCAACCTATTCCCAGTATCAAAATATTGCACAAAACTACATCTGCCTTGAGTCAGAATTACGCCACACACATAAGTAAGCTATTTCAAAATTCTCTCAAAAAATCAAATGAATACATAACTCTAAAAGTGCAGCAACAACTGGGATTATTTTTAGGTATCCACTACAATGCGGAGGTCTCTTATTTACACTTTTTCAAATCAGTGACACCAACTGGTATATAAACTGGATGGCATCTTTGCTGTCTTATCGTGACAGCAAAGATGCACTGTGAAAAGATTTATTGCAGTTTTGACAGGCATGAAAAAGATCTCAAATCAATCTTGTAATGTTGGCGAGAACAGTTTGGTGCTTTGCCTCAAACACACACACAGACTTTCAGGAAAGAATGGAAGATGACATTTCTACTTCATCCAGGAGGCTGCCAATTACCAAGATGAACTCTTCTGTTCAGTAAGTGTTAAGTGTTGTGCCATGGCTGCAACTTTAGGCCTATAAAGTAGGTGGGAGGAGCTCAATCCGCGGTGAGGAACACCACTAAATAGAGGGGCAAAAATGTTAAGATAAGTTGTCGGGGCCATAACTGATCATATGTCATTAAATTATTTGCTTAAAGTAAGAGTATATGAGCAGAAATTTACTATATTACAATTTGTCCAGGGGAAATTAGAAGTTTGATACAATATAACAAAATTTCGTTTACTTTGTTATAAATGTCATATTAATGTTTTATCCGTTGTCTTTACAGAATGCTTTAAAATATTACAAGCTGTATGCGTGTTATAACATCCATCCATCCATCCATCCATCTTCTGCCGCTTATCCTGCACTCAGGTTCGCGGAGGATGCTGGAGCCTATCCCAGCTGTCATCGGGCGAGAGGCGGGGTACACCCTGGACTGGTCGCCAGTCAATCGCAGGGCCACATGTATCGACAAACAACATTCACTCACTCACTCACTCATTCAACATTACTGTGAAATTTAATTTGAAAACGACAACTTCTCGCATTTTGCAGTGTAACTAATATCTTAATTCGAGCTTTCAAAAGCACCGAACGGGACGCCCGTAGCAAATACCTTAGAAACTCTGTTTCAAAAGCACATTCATTCATATTTGGGTAAATAGTGGATTCACCTTTAAACACTCAACACTATGCTATACCTAAGTCTAAAATGTTTTGGGTGAAAAACCAGACACATGACTTATGGACAGTAACCAACTGGTTTTAAAAGTTTCACCCTGTCTTAACAGATCTGGCTGATTGATTAGTTTAGAAGCAGATTCATGAATTTATGCAATCACACTTCATATATAAATGTTAGGAAGTCACAAACCGGCAAAAATTGTAACTGAGTATGAAAAGAATTATAACCTCCTGAACACGTCACTGTAGTCTTTCACAGTGCAGTGACTGTCAGTGCACTGTCATGCAACAATCTATCTGTTACACTGACCGCAACACATAAATCCATAAAAGCAGTTGATAATCTAAAAGTGCCCACAAAAAAAAGCAACAAAATGCTAAAAAAAAAAAGTTTGATATACTTAAAATCTGTGTTGAAGGTAACATTAATTGATGTGTTGTTTAGTCTTCATGATCTACACTTTTCATTGAAAGTGCCGTCATCAGAATACGGCTAAGTGTACTCAGGCGGATGGCCATATGCCTTCATTACTCATCTGAATCGCCACAGCACAGAAACATCTGATACAGTGTATGTTTGAAGGGACTAGATCAGCACGTGGCTTTAAAATTCATTTTCAACCCTGTATGTTCACATGGAAAAGTATTTGTCTATTATGCAGTTATCATAAACTAAATTAGTTGCTTTTTTGGCCTCAAAAGGTTCACTCTTTTCTCTGTTGGAATTTTGCATGATGATTTTTGCAAAATGCACAATAGGATACAGTTTGGAGAATGCGCTGTATCATTCCCAAGTGGACATTTTAACCTCAATGGTCTTCATACAAACATGGCTTGAGTCCTTTTTTGGTTTAAATGTGTCCTCGGTTCATCGGGAGCGAGCAGAGAAGCAGCGCATGTACTCAGTGAGCCAGGGGTTGAACTCAGGTTGAACGACCTTCCTGGTTTTGCCCAGATCAACGGACTTAGCTCTCCGTCGTTCAGTCCTCTGTGTCTGGATCTGCCGCTCCACCTCCCGCCTGGTCTTCGCCCGCAGAGCTGACTCATAGATCTACAGGGAAAACAATTCCTGTTGACATCTTTCATCAATTTACAAGGAAGCATATATGAGAGACGCGAAAGACTGAAAGAATACCTCATTGGTGGAGGCGGCTGGTCTGACGTTGTGCGTCTTTCTACCTGCAATGTCGGCATGCTTTTCGCCTGAACCATACAAAGCAAAAGGATGCTTGTCTTTGCTGTCCTCCCTGGGCGGCCGGGTCACCACGGGCCTCACCCGCTGGAGGTGTCGTGCTTTTTTGGAAAGTTTAGAAGGCTTAGTTTGTAGTGGCCGGGAACCTGCGGGGCCTCTCTCTGCTTCACAATACAAGAGAAGAGGATGAGTTGTCTACTGTCAAGACAGTGGCAGATTTATAAAAATTATGATATTCAGGCCCGATTACAGTGAAATTCAAGAAAAGTAATCCATATGTGCTGCAAATGTTTGAGAAGCATTGTTTTGCAATTACTTAAAAAGCACGAGGGCCTGTTAAGCAAAAGAGGAGAAAAAAAGAGATCATAGTTTCCAGGTTAGAATTTGGGAGCATATTGCTCTTATGTTGATGATGCTTTTCTCTCTTTCAGTTAGAATTAATCAGTAACTGTCATGTGCAATATTACTCTTCATTTTTCCTTATTATTATTTCTACTTATCATAAACAATTGCATTTAATATCCGTGCTAATATCTTAATATATGTGCTCTCTTTACATTCATAATCTGGTGCAATACAACTTCGCAACAGCATTGCCAATCTTACTTTCCATGTAAATTGCCACTATTTTGCTTTACTTTGTACTTGACTTATCTTACTTCTACTGGTATTCTATTAAGTACTGTTTATTTGCAAACCACTCATACGACAGTTATTTTTATACTTTACTAATTTTGTGCTGTATTGATCATATCTGTATATTGTTACTGTCATTTTGGAGCCACGTGGCACAAGAATTTCCTTTGGGATTGATAATGCTTTATCTTATCTCTTATCTTTACAATCTGCTTTGCTCTCAATAAAACTAAACATCTATAAATACACCGCCAATTCTCTTATGGGGAATTTGAGACAGGAAGGGAGTTTGAAGACTTTGACAGTGAACTGGGGGAAAACTGATGTTTTCCCATAACTGTTTACTGGATCAGCATATTGGCCTTAAGATTCAATTTCCATGCAACCATTTGACAAGATACTTAATTTTAATGGCAATTTATTCCTCGGTTTAAGTAAATGTAGCCAGATTTTTTGTCAATCTCTTAGCAATTTTACACATATTCTTTCAGAGTTTCTTTTAAAATTTGATTCATTGCCATTTGACTAAGGACTATTCCCATGATTTTGCAAACACGAAGGGTAAAAGGAAATGTAACTACCTGGGTCTCCTTCTCTGTGACCAAGTGTAACATGTTTGCTGCCTCTGTTGCTGCAGGCTCTCTGTGCCTCTCGCTCCTCCTGAGCTCCTTTCTGAGAACCTGAGAGGACTGAGTGATTACATAGACAGTAGCAAGTGATCACACCTAACACCCAGTACAATGATGCAGTTTTATTTATATCTGTTACCATGGGCTGCGGGAACAGCCCCCGCCTTCTCATCTTCCTCCTCCAGCAGAGGCAGCCTGGGTACGTCTGTGGGCCGCGGGTGCTGCTCGGCCCCCCTCGCCCCCTCACACTCCTCCAGCTCGGCCCCGGTGGTCTCACTCTGGACTCGGTTCTTGTCCGGAGGAGGTGGGCTGAGTCCTCCGGACTCCGAGTCGCTATCAGAGCCGTTCCAGAACCAGGGGTTGTGTGTGTGCTCCAGCAGCCGCCGTGTCAGCCTGTACTTCAGCATCTCCTCGTAACATTTGGTGTAAGTCTCCCATTTGGGGTCCTTGAACTTCTTCATGTACTCGGAGCGAATCCTCTTGGTCACCATCTTGGAAGTTCTTGAACCGGTTGGAGCACAAAAAAAAAACCAGAGTCGAAACAGCAACTGCGTTACTCACGTACAACGAGCTTGTAAGCTATGTTGTCACTGCTACATCACAACAACACGTATATTTTACGAACAGAGTTTTAAAAACCAACACTACTACCACCAAAAACAACAACGTTTCTCACAGTGGCGCTGGGATGAGTCGGGTTCCACCGCCAGACATTTAAACAATAACGCAAAGGTTGGTTACAGCCAATGAGGGAGCAACAGAGGTGCTACAAGCCCCGCCCACTTCCTGCCCTGCCCGGAGTTAGCAGGCCTTCTCAAGCAGACGGTGGAAAACTGACTTTTATTAATTAAATTACAAACACATTATTTGATGGTGGCATGTACATAGCATTTGGAGATTATAAGCGGGCGTAGATAAGAAATGTATCGCCCTTTTGAACGCGGACCACAGCGTCGTGTTTCTGATGACGTAACAGCGTCCTCCTGTGATTGGCTGCCGAGATGAATACGGTTGTTAAATTCTCCAAATAAACATCAATGGGAGTCAATTGAATCTCTGCAGCCTCTTTCTTACAAGCTCTCGCTCTTCGTCAAAAAGCATTTAATTTTTCAACAAACGGATGCTGTTTGCACTACAATTGCCGAGCAGCTCATATTAATTTTTCATACGACATACATGTCAATCGAAATCCCCCTTAATCGTGACTGTTTCAATTCGATTTTCGTTTCACCAAATGACTTCCTTTATCTCATGAATGCACTCGCTGTTTACGTTCGCAGAATACTGATAATCACCTGCCAACGACGGCAGATACCCGATGGCCTGGTGATCGATATCAGTCTCATTGACAATCCATCGATCCCGATCGTCACCGAGAGCAAAGCCTTACGGGAGAAACCACGGGATGCCAGATTCTAATTCGGTGCGTGGTTCGATATACTCACTCCAGGCTCGGGTTTCACGGCAGAGGAGCAGGACAGATGGCGATCATAGTTCGGCTGCAAAGCGTCCCTTAGCTCCGCCCGCCTCAAGACGCTTTTAAAAGCCAAACACACTCGCAACAGGTGGTCCGGGCGGGCGGAGACGTCGGGAATGCGGCCGTCGCTGCGTGACAAACACGCAAGGGCGAAACTAAAAGAGCGCCGTATGTGTGTACGTTTGCGTGTTATTGAACTTCGCTGGGGTGACACGAGTGATAATTTACTAGGTATTAATCGAATTAGTGGCGTGCGCCCAAGGGCTCCTCCCCCCCCCCCCCCCCCCCCCCCCCCCCCCCCCCCCCCACCCCCCCCCCCCCCCCCTCCCCCCCCCCCCCCCCCCCCCCCCCCCCCCCACCAACCACACACCCACACCCCCCCCCCCCCCCCCCCCCCCCCCCCCCCCTCGCCTTTTCCCCCCCCGCCCCCCCCCGCCGGGGGGTGGGGGGGGGGGGGGGGGCGGGGGGGGGGGGGG
>CAAKHD010003315.1:89577-116826 GCA_901007705.1 Fistularia tabacaria | reverse complement strand
ACAGGGACGCGGCTCTGCTAGGTGATGGTTTTCCCAGTTCGACAAAAGATGGAGGCTTCAGCGACTGTTTCGCAGTTGTGTGTGTGTGTGAGAGTGTGTGTGTGTGTGTGTGTGTGTGTGTGTGTGTGTGTGTGTGTGTGTATTTTTATATATGTATATATATAAATATAAAACACCAGCTGAGTATTCTGTTCCCGGTAGCTTGCTGCCACCTCCTGATTGGTCATGGCTCTTGCCAGAAGGCCGATGGCGTAAACAGAAAGTGGTGGCTCCATCTCCCGAGACCAAGATAACAACAGGTCCACCAGACCTTCCTGCAAGAGATAATTAAAGTGACACACAGTCCACTGGAAAGGTCCTGTGGACCCTCTGGTGAAGACACTGTGAATTTTCATCCCTTGGGACCCTTTGGATCACCATGTAAAGCGTTTCTCGCTTTCTCTATCTTCCTTTGTCAAAATGTTGCTTCCTGTTGGCTCCTGGCTCTTGACATTACCTTGTCCTGAAAGACGACGGCACTCTCCAGGCCTGGCATGATGTTCTGCAGTAAGCGGCACGCAGCTGTGTTAAGACTCCGCTCTCTTCTGGTCATCACATAATTGTCCAGCAGCTGAAAAACACAGACCAATGAACGCTGCCTCCTTGTGATTTGCATGCAAAAAACGATCAACAAGTAATGAACCAATGGGCGTGTGACCTCTGTCCTCAAGGATCCTACACCTGTGACCTCATATGACCATATAAATTAAACAAACTTTTAAAGCAAACATTAAAATTACAGATAACAAATCATTAAATTCTTGCTGATGAAACAATTTAGCAATTCTGACAATTAAGTAAACAAAGCAAACATTCTGACAATTAAGTAAATTTTAAGATTAAAAATTACAGACAGGTGATGCTTTATTAAAGGCTTAACAAAACCATCTGGGGACAAAACAATAAAAGCTAAACTTAAAATTCCACCAATAAAAGTGCTCACAGCATTGGCAAAGTCATCATTCTTGAGGAGCATCTTCAGAATCTGTCCCAGCATGCAGTCTGGATCAACTCGTCCTGGATGGCGGTCATCAAAGGGATCAGGGTCAGCTTTATGATACTCTGCAGTCTCTCGTTCAATCAGTTCTGAGATCCTGAAAACCAAACATTACAATAATGATATCAAACTCTAAGGTTTATGACAAACATATCTTGCAACTACGGAGAAATTAACAGTAGTAACAAACAGTAGAATATCTGGCTTTGCCATCTGGAAGGGACGAGAGACCATTTTGATGGTTCACCTCTCTAATTTTGCCGCCATGGTAGACCAAAATAAATGACAACTTAAATGAGCTTGTCATGAAATCATCAAACTGCATCTTCAAATGATGCTTGACAAGCAATGACACTTTCAGAATGCATGTTTTCTGAATTGAATTTCGTTCAGACAAGGTGGCAGAATGCAACAAGCTCTCCAATCTCTATGCTATTGCTTCACACATTTGTCTTTTCTCAACCAGTCAGGATGGGACGTCTCACCTGGTGAGGATGGAGACCAGTTGCTCTGTTGTTCCGTGCTGGGATTCTTTCCATTCATCCAGTAGCTTGGAAAAATCTGCCCTGGTATCTACAGCAGCAGCACCAGCGGACGCCCATGCAGGCTCTGGTACACCTTCAGTGGAACACATGGCTTGGAGAAGAAAGATGGTAGAAAACTGTGAAGAAAAGGTAAGAAATAATTTTTAGAGGGAATGTTGACATTCATGAACTCCTATTCTTATTGATGTTGACATTCATGAACTCCTATTCTTATTGAGATGAAAACACATTGTCGGATGATCATATTGAGAACAAATCATATGAGACAAATTCTAAAATTGACATTGTGTTTGGACAATTACATGCCCTGTAAGACTGCGTGAAGTTGCCCGCAATTGTGCAACAATTGCAGCTTTGACACTAAAAGAAGCCATTGCCCATAGAAGAGGTCAGAGGCAGTCTGTCTTCAGAGTCTACACAGACCTCCTGGCTCAGGATGATGGAGGTTATCAATCAATTTAGGTTTCCAAGACTTTTTGACTATGTGCTGAAGTGCCCCCTGCATTACCAAGTTCCTCAGGTTCCCTGAAACAGGGGCCTTTCAGCAGGGGTTGGTTGACAGGTTAAGCATCTTATGTCATCCTTGGGCCTCCTATTGTACCTGCAATACTTTGCTGACTTGCAGCAGCAGTTCAATATCAGACCATTTTCCCTTTATTTCGATTGCAGTGTGATGCTTCAGTCATGCTGCATTTACAGCCTTCGTCACAGACTCCAACTCGAATATTTTCTTTTGCTTCACCTGAGGGAAGACCATCGTGTAAGATATTTAGTCTCACCTCTCCACTTCCTGTGCGAGAACATAAATTTCACATTCTGTGAAATCCTTCTTTTTTGTTTGTCATTTTATTTGGACAGACTTTTCAAGCGTGAAAAGTTCTTATAATCATTTGTACAGTTACAAATGGGATGAGATAAGGCGGTCCAGGAGGCTCTAGCAGCTGAGCTCAAATCCAAGTCTGTCGGGATAGTATCAAGGACAGTTGCGCGAAAACAGTGTATGTTCCAATTCCTACATCTGAAAAATTTCTGGGCAAATGCACCTTCCCAGTTTTAGGCATAGTTGCACAATCCTTTGTACATCACGCCCCTTGAAACTCCTTCAAAAACCATCAGCCTGGTTTTAAAACAGAACACAGTGAGGCCGGAGTAGAAGGATCATCTGATGCAATTATTTAAGCACTAAAACTCAGGTTCATAAAGCACAAAAGTGTGACACAGTGGATCACACCATCAACTATGGAAAACACCAGAGTTTTGGTTTACAACTGTCAGAAACAACGGTCCTTGAAGGAAAAGCTGCGAGACGTTTAACCTCTCATCCGGGAAGCTTCTTCAGCTCGGATGAGAGGTGAAACGACTTCGAGGGAAGAAATTCGAGTCTAGTTACCACCAAAAGGTTTCGACAAGAAAGAACCAGATCACTTACATGGAATTACAAGGGAACTAAACCGCAAGATACTGCATCCCGGAAATTGACGTTGAAGCGAGATCTGGCGGTTTCACGACAGTAAATAGATCTGAGCTCGGGACACATGAGGTTTCCGGGGCTGTTGAGGCTCCAACAGGTGGCCGTTAAGCGGAGCCCGCGGACGGCCAAGACCTCAGCCAAACGTGGCGGACTTCGTGCGGACTCTTTGGCCGGTTAAACACGGCGAGTGTCCCCCTGACACCGCCGTTTGTCCAAGGAACAACCAAATGTGACCATATGTCAACACCAAATGTATTGACAGTCGTTATCTCCATGTGAATCACTCATGCTGAGGTTTTGGGGGTTTTTTTTCCGTGTACCTCCGCCGGACTCACCTGAAAGCGGAGCTCCTTCTCCGCTCCTTCACTCGACCTTTTCCGACCGCGAGTCCCAGAAGTGACAGGGACTTTTAAGACTTTAGAAAGTGAAGTTTCGCCCTTATTTTCAAACTTCTCCCAGCGACTGAGCAACACATCACTTGTCGACTATGAATGACGAAAGAGGCGCGGATTTACAGCATGGGGCTTGTAGTCCAGATGGGAGTGGCTAACCCCGCCGCTGTGATGGCGCAGACTAGGGGGGACCTAATTACTCGCACTAGCAGTAGTAATAATAATATCTAATAATTTTTATTGGTATATTTCATCTGATTACTTTGCAGAGCCACCGAGTGTAACTTATGAAGACAACCTCTTAGAAAGGTTCAGGACTTTTTTGGTATTTTAGGAGATTATAGGATCATATTGTATTTTTTTTTTTTTATTTGAACCTCCAGTAATTTCAAATGCACATTCACAGATATCAATTTTTTGTGTTGTTCAATTGTAAATATCTTTGTGAATTTCTCTGAACGTTTGCTAAAAGAATGTAGCTGAAGTGATGTTAAATTGAAATGAAATGTAGATGTTACTTTGGTTGAGTCATTGAACTGGACAAAGGGGCATTGAGGAGAAAGAGTTTATTCAGTAACATGCTCAAAAATAAATTCTGTTGCTTTTTTGGATAACTAAAAATGTTGCCACATCAGAGAAAAAAGTCTCTATTTACAGGTGAATCTTTTAGAAACAGCAGATCAGTCAAGATCCACTCATCTACTTTGTATTTAATTTGTCAGCCAGGAGTGTCATCAGGACACCATAGAGGAGGCTTGTCACAAGGATGAAGAAGGTGCTAGAAGCAGGACCGAAAGACAGCAGAGCTCCAACCAAATACAGCAGCAACACCATCAGCAGCGTCCGGTAACTTGCCAGCAGTCGCAGGCTAAGTCGAGGAGTTTGCCACTTTTCCAAATTTCGCCGAGTTGTTGGGCTACAAAATGTTTTGGCCGCTGAATCTGTGTCCATCAGATAGCGCCGACCCAGACGTCCCAGGAAGTCCGGTCGTGAGCAGAGCGCCTTCATGTGACCTCCAAACTGTGAGAAGACAAACATTATTCCAGAACTTAATCCTTCTGGAAATATAACAACACACATCAAGAACCGGATTGAGAAACTGAATCTCATTTTTTAAGCCAGAAGAATACAACAAATAGTATTTTGATGCAATCTTTACAGCTTTTGTAAACATTTTGTCACAGATGCATTTCTGTTGTTTCAAATATCCATCAAATTCATGTTTTGTCTTATTATAATATATGTAACCAGCAGGACAACAAAATTAGTCTGATGGACAACCCCAATTCCAAAACAGTTAGGGGAATGAGTAAAAGATAGATTAGATGTTGGCAATGTAACAATTTGAAAATAACATAAACCCATATTTTATCAACAATAGAACAAAACAACATATCAGATGTTGAAACAGAGACATTTTACCATTTCATGAAAATATTAGATAATTTTGAATTTGATGGTAGGGACACATTACAAAAAAAGTTGGAACTGGATCTTCCAATTTGTAGCATTGTTTTAACTTCTGTCTGTTAATATCTTGGAAGTCAGAACACCAGTTGCTGGTGTTTATGAAGAGTTGGCCCATTCTTGTCGGATGGAGGATTCTATCTGCTCAACAGTCCTGGTCATTTGTTGCTGGATTTTTTGTTTTATGACACAGCAAATGCTTTCTTTTGGTTTAAAGTTCAGGAGTGTTCAGGACCTCGACTCTTCTCCTGTGACATCACACTGTTGTGATTGGTTCAGTTTGTGGTTTAGCATTGTCTTACTAAAATATGCAGGGCCTTCCCAAAGAGGGGATGGGATTGTATTCTGCTTTTAAACCTCGAAGTACCTTTCAGCATTGCTGGTGCCTTTCCATATGTTTAAGCTGCACATACCATAGGCACTCTGAGCCCCATGCCAAAGATTCCGGCTTTTGTACGGTCTGCGGATAACAAGCTGGATGATCCCTCTCCCTTTTAATCCGCAGGACACTGCGTCCATGCTTTAGGACAGTTCTCCATTTCACCTCAGACAATTTTAAATAAGCTTTGGCCCAGAGATGATGGCGATGTTTCTGGATCATTCAGATATTCATATATTGCTTCTTCTTTGCACGACAGATTTAGCTTGCATGTGTGGATTGTACGGCAAACTGTGTTCATGGGCAGTGATTTCTGCAAGTGTTCCTGAACTCTGGCAGCAGTGACCAGAAGAGAATCACTCCTGTTTTTATTGCAGGGTTGCCTCAGGACCTTAAAATCAGAAGCATCCAGTTTTTTGATACTTCAGCCTTGTCACTTGCACAAAGAGATTCTACCTGATTCTCTGAATAATAATAATAATAATAATAATAATAATAATCATAATGCATTTTATTTTAGGCACTTGACTCGACAATGAAGGACACTGATCTTAAGATATTAAACACTGTAATTGGTGGGCTCTTCAAAATTGGTCAGATGGTGTACCTCTCTGAAATCCTCCTTTTATAAACAGCCATGTTACTGACCAAATGACCTAATTTGTTGTTGTCAACTTGTTGTTATTTTAATTTGTGCCAATCACTTTTCCTGCCTTTTTTTGCCCATTCCATCTCTTTTTGAAATGTGTTGCTGCCATCAAATTCAAAATGAGCAAATATATTTTATGAAATGTTTAAATGTCTCAGTTGCAACATCTGATATGTTGTTTCTGTATAGCAAGTCTTGTTACATGACCTCTAATATTGGTTGTAAGTTGTGGTCGACCTTTTGATTGAGTAGGGTCGCGACCCTGTACAGAAGTCTGACCAACAGGGCGTTCTCATAACTCCTGATCGGCTGTAGCTCGGGGTCTCCTTGGTACCGGATATCAAACCTGCGGAGTCCATTGATTATCTGCGCAGAGAAACATAAATCAGTGTCTTGCTGTGAGGTACTCAACTGCATTTGTACTTGTAGAACCTCTTACCTGTGAGCGGCCAATGTCCGTCAGGATCAGCCCATTCTCCCCAGCGATACAGTCAGGCTGCTGCTGGCGCTCGTCGTCATCAGAAGTAGAGTTCAGCGTGGAGATGAGCTGGGTCAGCTGCCCCTGGTTCAACTGCACGATACGGACTAGGTGCTAAATCCATTCTATGCATGAATATTCATAGATTAAAAGTTCTTTGTGTGGTTCAACGCCTTTCAGACAAAACATTTTTCTTCCAAGACTTGAATTTCACAAAAAACAGGAAAAAGCGGAACCTCATCTAGACTAAGGGATCCATCTTGGAAATTTGGGGTGAAATGAATGTGACTTCACAGTTTCACGATTGCACAAGAGTCCATCTTACCTTGAAGATCTGGCATAGGTTCTCCAAAGCCCGATCCAGTAACTCATGGGTCTTCTTCAGACATTCACCACTGTCTTCTGGCTCAGTGCCAGAGTACGTGGTATTCAGGTCAGAAGATCCCAATCCAAACCATGACATAAAGGAGTAAGAGGATGCCATTTCATTGGACTTATCAAATATCCGCTTTGCACTTGTTCGGGCTTGAATGATGATTTGGATTAATTTAACCACCTGACGGTCATAAAAGATGGAAAGCATTAACAATGAGCCTGACCAAGTGCTACGGTGACAAAAACAGGGCAAAAACACCAGTACTTACCCCTCCCCGGAGCTCGGAGCAAAACATCTGCTTATACTGGCAATCCTGACCCTCGAGAGCATAAACATGATTCTTTACCCTGAAGACCGTATCAGTCACCACCCGCTGCCGTGAGGACAGGTAGCTGCCCCCCTGGCTCGGCGTCAGGTAGCCCCGTGGCTGCCGGTGGTGCAGGACATGCTCCGGCTCCAGGAATAGCTGCTCACCTGCAGATGGTGGTAAAATGGTTGTTGCACACCTATAAACCTCAAGTTGTATCAACTTATTTCTCATGCTAAAGGTTAATTACTTGTGCTTTCTACCACTAGCAGCATAAAGAAAGACAAGTGAAATTAGGAATGGCTCTGAGCTCCTGAGACTCTTCTCACCGTTTTGGATCATCTTCGCTAGGTTAGTTTGAGAAAAGACTTTGGACATCCTGAAGACCATCAAGGCATTTTTGGCATTGACTAGGTCTGTCCTTATGGCTCTGTTTAGAAACATCTGAAATAGCTTTGTGTAGATCAGCAGGTTCTCCTGAACAAAGGATTCCCTGCAAACAAAATTTCACCCATAGGTCATCCGGACACCACAAGGGCCAAAGTCAACAACACGTAATTAAAAGACAGACCATTTCTCAGGAATACTCCTGTTGTTTTCAGGCAGAAGATGGACCTTCTCTTCTGTGTATCTCCATGGTTGGATAAAGCTCAGCCACGTCTCCAAAACCTTTAGCATACAGTGAAGACTGTGACTGTTTATATCCATGACATATTGGAGTCTCGATACAGTCACAACTCACAAACAGTGATGTCTGGAACAACACCAAAGTACAGAAAGCCCAGCAGTGTCCTTGAGAACAATTAATTAGCAAGCAACCGGAAGTTGGCCTTTCCCTGAATTCAATGGTGGGTCTAATTTAACTTGCATAATGGCTACAATATTCTATTTAAAGTCAATTTGTTCTAATGTTTATTTTGACTTGCTTTAGTTTCCCAAGTCTTTAAGTTATTGTTTGGGAACAATATCAAACTCAAAAATTTTACACTGACATTCCTGTACTAATCTATTTCTGGTTCAGGTCACAATCTATAAGCCACATCTGACAAAATAATGTGAATGTAAGAGTCTGTTGAGCTAAATCACTTCGACTGTAAGACTTATTTGGAGGCAATGTGGGGGTCATAAGCACAAACCTTGAGAATATCGGAATGAAAACACTTCATTAGCAGTCCCTGAAAGAATCAGGAAACGGCAAAATCCTCTTTTCCTTTTTCTTTTAAATAGATAGGAGTGACAAAGTAGCAGTGAAAGAGACAGTTTTGCCACCCCTATTTCAGATGTTCACTGTTAAAGACGAGTGGTTCATTGAGACTTACCACTCTGAAGGAGGCATCCAGAGGCCAGTGTCCAAAGCAGTGCTGGAGAAACAAGTACAGCTTCTGTTGGACAAAACGTTGGATCACTGCCCTGCAGGAACAAAGACAAGATCATCACGTTACCTCACATTCACAGGAAATTTTTTAATACTCTTTCTAAGACCAGATTAAGTGCCTTATCTTTAATGAGCATCCCTATAAAATGGTTTTATATATATATATATGTTTGTCACAACATTCCTGGCTCAAGTGCCTATTTAAATAGATCCTGGCTTTCGATCGTTGAGGCTCAGGTCGTAAGAGCGGTTGTCTTGGAAATGAACGTTCCTGGTTTGATTCAAAGTTCCTCCTTCAGAGTGTCAGTGACATTCTGGAACCGCGTTCCCTTACTGAGGGAAGGTTCTTTGGTTTGTAAAACACAAAGAACCAGCTACGAACCCTTAGCAGTGGAGAAGGAGTTAATCTAGTCCCTGAAATGATTTCTCAGGAAAAGGTCAATGCTGTCTGCTGCTCTATCAGTATGGAAACGCACTTCTTGAACTCCTCCAGCGGGCTGGTATGGGTGTGTGAGTGGGCAGAAGGAGATGATGGCAACTGCTCTGGCTTCAGGCTATTCGAGAACGTGTGCAGATGTTTCACCAGGAGACGCACCACCAGGACATGCTCCTCTGTTGGACTGAAGGGTTCCTGCAACAGAAACCAGTTACCAAGGACTCTTGACGCAGATCCCGATTATTAGGCAACACACAACTGACCCTGTCATTTCAAAAACATCCAAACCGCTAGGTTTCCCCTTCCAGATGTGGTCACACAGTCACCAAAAACTTGGGAAGTATTTGTTGAGCACAGAGGTACCCCACTGTGGGGGTTCTGACCCCTTAGCCTGACCCACATTTGGATTTGTGCGTCTGATAGGGATATAAGAGTTTAGAAGTCATTGGAACTACCAGTTGTATCTTTAATCTTAATACGAGGGTTACACGAGGGAGGTGAAGAATGCTCAACAAGCAAATTTTTTAATTAAAAGCCTAACTTGATTCCTTCTTTTTAGGCTAAGTTGACAGCATTTAAAAAAATCTTATCAGTTATCTATGATGCTAAAGAATTCGTATTCTCATAGATGACTCCTGCATCTTGCCATTTTTTTTTTCAACAGGAAGTAAAATAAAGACTTTATTGACATTTAAGCGACACAATTTGCCAGGTTTTGGTTCCAACGCAGAAAAATTTTTCATAAATGTTATACTTCCTAATGTGTTGATTCAATTAAATTTTACAGCAATTCAAGTCAACAAGCAATATATCTTTTTAAAAATGTCGAAAACAAAATATCACTTGAGATCAATTATTTCTGGTCAGTAAAAAAAATATTTGAAAAAAAGGCAAGTATTCACGTATTATATTAGTTTGATGCAGGTAATTTCGTAATTATGTATGTAATAAGCCATTTTTTTGTTTTTAATGTAGACAATTTCTGTAACCCATGGTTTAGTTCAGCAAAATCGTTTCTTAATCTCTACAATGAGTTAAGCTAGAAAGCACAATAAAACTGTCCCTACAATTGAAACCACTGGTGATGTAACTTGCAGCATGTTTCCTTTAAAGCAGCAATGTCAATAGATGCATTATAATGAAAAGGAACAAGATACACTTTACTGTGTTAACAACCAGCATGCTTTTAAAATGCAAAATAAGACACCAACTCAAACCATTTAAATCTGAAGCAGACTGGATTCAGCTTCATTGCAGGCTGGCTTACTGTCAAGGATACTTCTCCAAGAATTGCCCCATTTACTGACAGACTCAACATGATATGTGGGAAGGAAATTCTACTTAACAGCAGGGGTTCTCAATCCAGAGAGCCTTGAGACTTCTGAGTGTCTAAGGATCAACTGCCCTGTGAATATGAAAAAATAGTCTGCAACTGTAGTTTCTAGTTCACCTTGACCTATTTGTTGCCAATATGCGTCCTTGCAAATTTGGATTTTCAAGAGAGCTCAGTGGCACTGCCACTTATTTCATATGCAACAATAAAAGTTTAGCAAAATATAGATTCAGGAGTCCTTTTACAGCAAAATCGCTTCAGATAGGGCTTTGCAGCTAACCAGCCAGCCTGGGTGTCGGTAAGGTAAAGAGGGTGGAGAACCTCTGTGTTAATCAGGTCTTATCATGTACATTGAGTCAGTTAGCTTCCCTCTTTGACCAGCAGTTAAAGGCAGATTATAAATGAAGGAGGTCTTCGTGAATGTTAAATATAACACACTGGTTGCATCTACAGTGTTGACGTCTGGTGTGAAAAAAACCATTTGATCAAAACTCGGGATTTCATCCAGAACAAACTTAGGGGGAAGAAAAAAAAAAAAAGAAAAAAAAATCAGATATAGTTTTATCTTTTTTTTGAGAACCTGACAGATGTTTAACAGCATGTTAACACTGAAAAGTATCTGCTATATTCATACTTGTGTAATTTCAACTACCTTTGATATTGGTATTGAACTGGCTTTAATGCAACGTTTGAGTGTCAATTTTCAAATGTAACAGTAACATTGTAATTGAGGAAGATCTAGGAGAGATCACATGAGGTAGACGACATTGCTAGGTTGGGATGGTAAAAATTAGTCTGCTAAGACTTTACACCTGCCAGACATGGTTTTCTCTTTGTCACAGCAAGAACAATAACTCTTTTAAAGTGATGCAACCAGTTCAGTACTGAGTTAGGAACGACTCAACTGAGAGGACCACGACGACAACACAGATCAGCACCTCGGTTTAAGACCAGATGAGCTGCACTGATCGGGCAATGGTTCAGTGCTGGTGAAGAAGGGAGGAGGTCTCTCAATGAGAGAAGGATCCTTGACGTGATAGCAGTGACTGAGCTTTACCTCCAGGAGGCCCCAGAGGGGCGGGGGTGAATTAAAAGGTAAAAGTACTTGGTAGGTGTGGAGGGTTCCAGAGCCTGGTGGGGAGTTATGTTGGACCGACATGCTGGACATACTGAGGCGATACTGCAGCAACGCCAGCTGTTCACCCATAACCACCAGGGGTGGGGAAGAATGAGGAGAAAGGAAGGTGACAACAGGTTCGAAGAAGGACAACATGAGGCAGCAAGGAGAAGGCACCAATTGGGGTTGGGGGGGGGTAAGAAAAACATTGTGGAAATAAGGAAAGTAGGAGGGAGGAGAGGGAAACAGAGACAAAATATTGATATTGTCCTGGTGAGACAGGCAATCATCACGGAGGGCGGTCTCACATTCCCTCTCAGCTAACTAATTGGGATATCTTACAAGCTGCTCAACTACTGACTGTTGTCAAGCTATTGAAGTCCTTAACCCCCTCAATTTATTCTGACATCTGTCTTTGTGAGAGAAACATTAACAGTGCTTTTGGAACATTTCTAGTGTGAATGTAAAACCGACCATCTGAAGCAAACACTTCACCATGATTCCCTTCCCAACTGTTTGACAACATTCAAGCTAAGATTCTTAGAACTGTAAGATTTTGTTTTTATTCTCTGGCTCGTCTTCAGGAGCACAATATAAAGCAAAAAGGAAACACTAAGTCACTTTGATGTTTGCCGAGATTCATAACACGGAAAGACACAATGTAATCGCAAATTTTAAAATGAGTACAGAGAGACAGCACAGTCAAAGGGATAACAATAAAAGAATTGACTGCTTTTAGGCAATTGAAATCATGATCGTCAGACACACTAGAAGCTTTCTTTTTGTTTTATATTCGATAGATATTCATATATATGTATATATACACACACACACACACACACACACACACACACACACACACACACACACACACACACACACACACATATATATAAAGACTGTGCTACACTTGTACAAATCTGTACATGCCTAGCACAAACTAACAATTTACAAGCATCATCTTGATAATGATGTCATAATAGTGTTACAGAATCAGGAAAGACATCTATACTGTATTTAACACAGATACTGTGGCTCAGTTTCAAAAATGGTCAAAATGTTAAGGGGTCATTGATAAACAGATTCAAATCAAATTGTGACTGAAGACCATCAAGACAAAATCTTACATTCCAGGTCAAACAGATAAACAATGACTCAGCACAGTGGATGATAAAGAGGTGGGGGTCAGGGTCACCAAGCTGTGTTTCCTGTGAAGCCTCATGCACTGCCTTAAACACCTCAGATCAGCAAGCACAATCACACAAGCCGATCAAACGTGTGTCAAAGGTAAACAATACTATCAGAGGCACTGAGGGGTTCAGTCACAAACCAACAACTTTGTCTTTTGGATAATTTGATCAGATGGACTAACATATAGCTTGGACAAATCTTCAATTGAGTTTAAAACCCTGCACTGTGTAAAGCACTTGTTCTAGCTCTTGGTTATTTTAAGTGCTTTATGCTGTGCTTTATGCATAAAGTCATGATCATGATAACCATGATAATGATGATGAATCTAAAAACATAAAAGCATACCCTTGTGAGGATAAAAATAAGGAATTATATCAATATATTGTATAACAGTTGCACTTGTTAATAGTTTACGTTTAAAATGTTTGCTTTGGTTTTCATGTTAACTCTTCAATTTTGTCTGTTTGTCATTTGTTACAATTTACTTATCTAGTTAATCGAAAAACATATTTGGGACTTAGAGAGGTCCTAATTAAGTTTTTACAAGATTATTCATAAGATAATAGTAAGATACTGTCAGATAAATTTTATAGAAATACTTTTTACCTTTTTCTAGGTAATCAGTTCAAGCAATCACTTTAGGATATGTTGTTTTGTTTTTTTTTATTCTCCCAGTCATCACCAGGGTCTACAGAACCTTCTCGTCCAGGATAGAACAAGCTGACGGTCACACTGACAGCAGCTTTTGTGCACGCTCACTTCAGGTCTCCATGGGTCCCCCGAGACACCAGAACCCCAAGACTGGCTGTGAAGGGTAACATTTCATATTGTCTATCAATGGAGGTCCCAAGTCTTCTTATCATTGCGTCAAAACTGATTAAATCTGATGGGTCTCTAATTGAGTAGGTGCAACACAACTTGAGGTGTCAACACAGTATCTTTACACAAAATGGAATACATTATTTCAGTCCTCAGACCAACTAAAAACTACAAAGTTGGGTCATTTCAGGTGCTCCTTGTTACAATGAGGACAATTGGACGATGTGTTTCCATGCACTTGAGTGAAAGAACAAAAACTCTGGAGAATGAAGGTCATGTGTCAAACATAGAGAAGCAGCTCGTACTACATCAGCGACAACTGTCAAAACATAGTTAAAATCTGACAGCCAACAGCTTATAAACTTCCGACCTAGTGAGAAAATTACAATCAGCTTTGAAAACAAAACTGCTCAAGTTTGTTTTGAATCCAGGATTTCTAAGGCCTTAACAGGTCAGGGTCACAGTTTTGAAATAAAAGAACGATGCACTCCTAACAGTATCAATGAATCCATGGAAACCACAGTTCTTCACGGATTCAACAGAAACAAATGCAATATTGATTACGCTTGTCTGATTGTTGCTGTATGCTGTGCTTCAGCAGGAATTTAAATTTCCCAGAGGGTACATGCCCAAAGAATCGATAAAAGTACTTAACTATAAGTATAGTATGTACTGTTTTTTTCCCTGGGAGGGGAAACTCCACCCTTCTGCGTGGAGTTTGTATATCCGTGTGTCTGCACAGGTTTCCTCTGAGTTCTCAGGGTTCCTCTCACAGTCCAAAAGAATGCAGTAGGTTTACTGGATGCTTCTAACCCCAGTCATTCCCTCACTACGGGATAGGCAAAATAAGTGACTTGAATGTGTGTTACTCATTTGTATCCTACTCTTATCCACTCTCTCCAGTAGAGCACTTTCATGGAAAGTTCTCCATAAATATATATTTATTGTTATCATTAGTATACCTTTAGTACTATCTATGTTATTAACAGACACACAGCTCTATTTATTCACTGTCAACACACAAACACACACACACAGCCATGCAAACACACAAGGTGAATTTGTCTTTCAGTTTTTGTATATCTGATGAAACCAGAATATGTTAGAGAATTGAAAATGTAATCACCACCAATATCAGTGATGGTTACCAGAAGCCTTAAATGGCATGCTTTTTTTCTTTCTTTTTTATTAGAGTTATTTAGCTGCCAATGGAGCTTGACAACAAAAACTGAATGGACGATAAATGTATCAATTAAATTCACTGAGAGACAAATTGACCAGAGGAAACAGCTGCTATTTCATCAATTAATTCAGAGGGTGCCCTGCTGGGGGGTGGGGGGGGGGGGGGTCATGCTTGAAGCTGCAGAGGACAAATGGGAGTGTGTGGGGTGGCAGGGGGGCAGCCAGCCCTGTGACACTGCAGTGTGGGCTGTGTGTTTGATAGTCTCACCTTCACCTGAGGAGACTGGAGCTTCTGATACATATCCAATGAATAGTGATGCAGCCATACCTCAACAAACATCTGAACACAAAGAGAATAAGGTAATGTGACCTTGCTGTCACAATTGTTCAACTTTGCAGGTGAGTGGAATTATACAGCCAAAAGCTTAGAGCATTCATCAATTTACATGGCTGTTGTTTTCTTGATCTACCATGACAGAGCAATTAATATCACACCAACATCAATCACATTGGTCAAAACTAAAAATTACAACCAGGGAATGTCTCCCATTATAGTTTTTCTGATAATAACTACTCTATTCAATAATCTGATGGATTTAGAGGTCCAATTTACAGAGGAAACATTCTAAATAATGTTGACTAGTCATTATTAAATCTCAAAACACTTGAACTTTAACTGGAATGCGAATGTGTTGATTGAGTCTGGCAAATTGCTTAAAATTTTTTTAGTGATTATGTCATGCTACAATAGCGTTAAATTTTCAATATTAGCAGTGATCCATCAGATCTATGCCTCCTCACAAACAATGGACAGATATCATGTGATTTAGTGTTTTCCAAGTGAATGTTTGCCAATAACAACCAAACCTTTCCCCTCATTCATGACGTGAACCCTGATACAGACAATTAGATCCGTGATTTCTAGACACTACAATTACGAGAATAAAGAAGGAGGCCTGCAATTTAGAGTCAGGAATTCGGACTGCCACTGCAACCTGAACATTCACTAACCTGAAGAAGTGTCTCTGATCTCCAGATCTCCTGGGCTGCGGGATCCGCATTCACTGAGGGCTGATGAAAGATGTGATGCTTCAGAAGACTCCGACTGTGAATACAGGAACCAGGATATGACTCAGTGAACGACCTCAAGAAAGATGCGATGGCTAAATTATAGACCTCTGCGGTGAAAATCAGAATCCAGTTTTTGATTTTCTTGTCCAAACTTACGATTCAGTTGTTCTTAGGTACATTTTGACAATGTGTGTGGCACCAGAATTTATTATCACTACAAGAGGGCATGAGTCAGTGTTCCCCTTAAGCCGGTCCCTAGCCTCGATGAATGCACAGGTTCGTGGCACACATCGGACACAAAAACCTGTGCTAAACTAAAAATGCAGATCAAAATCTAGGACTTTCATACTAGATTGTCAAGCGTGGCTGTAACAATGACTTCCATCAGTGCTGATAATCTACAGGGTACAGGTGGCAATTAGGAAACTATGGGTTGGAGAAGGAAGAGGGGGAGGGTGTGAAAGTGTGTTGGAAGCGGATAAAGGTTGTGTGGTATTCTGAGAGAAGTTGAGACAGGTCCTAGGTGGTGAGGAGGGGCTTCCAGATAGCAACTGCAGTTGATTTGATCAGGGAGACAGGTAGGAGAGTACTTGGTGTGTCATCAGGAGAAAAAGGAGACCTAGTGGTGGAATAAGGAAGTGTAGGAATGTTTAGAGATTAACAAAGAAAAAGCGGGACCACGGAGGACTGAAGAGAGCAGACAGGAGTTCAGGGAGATGCATCGCAACCTTAAGGTAGAGGTGGCGAAGGCAAAGGAAGTGCAGGACCACGAAGTAGCAGTGATTAGAAAAGGGGACGTGAGGAGGGCATTGAAGAGGATGAAGAGTTAAAAGGCAGTTGGTCCCAATGATATACCAGTGGAGGTATGTAAGTGTCTCGGAGAGTTTTTTGACCTAATCATTCAACAGGATCTTAGAGAGTGGCATGATGCCTGAGGAATGGAGAGGTGTGCTGATGCTCATTTTTACAAACAAAGGGAAACGTGCAGAGTAGTGGTAACGACAGAGGAACAGAGTTGATGAGCTGTACAACGAAGTAATGGGAACAGAGTAGAGGAAGCCAGACTGAGGTCAGAAGTGAGCACTTTTGAGCCGCAGTCTGTTCTCATACCAAAAAAAAAGGGTGCTCAAGATGCAATCTTTGTTCCGAGAATGTTGATAGAAGTGCGTAGAAGGTCCAAGGGAGCTGCATTGTGCCTTTGTAGATGGTGATAAACAGGTTGTCGAAAAAAAGAACTGCAGTGTCGTGTAATAAGGTCTGGAGTGGCAGAGAAGTATGTTTTGGTGGTGCAGGACATGTGTGAGAGCTTTACGCCACAGGTGAGATGTGTCATAGGTGTGACAGAGAAGGTCAAGGTGTAGAAGGAACTGCATCAAGGATCAGCTCGGAGTACCTTCTTGTACACAATGGTGAGGGACAGGCTCAAAGAGTATTAATATATGTTTTTGTAATTTTGGTTACCTGGGTGACGGGGCAGTGACAGAGCTCCTGGAGTCAGAGAAAGGAGAGGGTGGCACGTTGCCCTCGCTGGGGAGGAAGTACTTCAGGTACATGTCCACAAGCACAAAGTAGGCGCTGTCAGTGATGCCGCTATGTTGACCAGGAGAGATGTTCTGAAAACATGATTGTTCTATCAAGATTTTAAACCCCAAAATCAACAAACCACAAATATAGGCCCCTCTGTCACAGCCTTGGACCCACAGGTAACATGAAATCCTGTTATTGAGACAGATACTGAAGACTTTCTGTTGATCATTTAATGAAAAGAAACTCGAAAAATTCTTAGGAGGATCTTTTTGATTTAAAAAAAAAAGAGAATTTAAAGCGGAGATTTGTCCAGAGAGAAGTCACAAAGAGTTCGTTGAAGGACCATAGGGAATTTGTAGAGATATTTTCCAATTGCTTAACTACTTTTACTCAGTGTTTCCCTGCAAATACAATCTGACAGTGGCGACTTCAAAGTCTCACACTGATCAAAGATGCCAGCAAACAGGTGAATGCGGTCTCTGTTGCACCTGTGTACATCAAGTTCTAAAAAATGGTTTGATTAAAGTTAATTTTTCAGATAAATAAATTAATTTCATTTCTTCAATGTGAGACATTACATTTTTTTGAATATAATAACGCTTTAAAATCATTTACAGAGCAAAACATTTTCACTAAACATGTAGAAAAATGATCATTCACAACCCAGGATGCAAAAGGCTGTTTTCTTGGGAACTTCCAAAACAGAAAACCAAACAAATCAATACATTTAGAACATAATGTATATTGTATATTTATGCTGTTTTATCAAAATATTGGCCAAAATATCAGATTTAAGCTGGTGTATGACATTCACCGCTTTAAGAGGAGGATGTCGTTTCCCCATCAACTCACCTTTGGCTTGATAAGACAGGAGGCGAAGTGGAACATGAAGAACTCAAATGGATCTGCACAATGTTAAGGGATCATTTACTGCTTGATTGATTGACTTTGGTGGCACAACAAAGGGGTTTCTTTGGTTTTTATGAACACATTATGTCACTCTAAAGAGGAGAACATTATGGAACCTTTCTATTACTCTTTATATGTGGCTAACAACACACAGGGCAAAAAAAGGGCAATGCAAATTATAAATAAAGCTGGATATAGGGAACATACAAATAAACCTTTTCACCCAAAAAAAAGCCTTGAAATTGAAGGACTTAGTGTACTTCCAAAATGCACAATTTATGTTTAAAATAAAGAATAATCAATTCCCCAATCAGATTCAGAACATGTTTCAGTGGAGGGAAAGTGGGTATCTGTTGACAGGGCAAGATATGCTAAAAATGTAAAATTGCATTGTATTTCTGTTGTTGCCGTAAATGTCTGGAATGAGTTGGCAGTAGATTTAAAAGACTGTAGAACATTAAGACACTTTAAACCTATACTCAAGAGGACTATTATTCAAACCTATGTTGATTGTGAATGCTGACAGCAGTAATTAATTATCAGAGTAAATTTCTTATTTCGACCTGCATGGAGCAATTGTAAAATGTCACTTTAATATCCCAGCAAATAGGATATCATTGAAATAACCCATATATCATTTTGCAAGAACACCTGGGACTTCTAAATTTGACCAGTAAGGCTTTGGTGTCAGCAGGATACTGAGCGCCAGGTTGAGGGTCAGAAGCCCTGATAGTGGAAACTGCAGCTTGTTGTGGAAGAGTGGACAGTCTGGTAGTACCCCCTCCTGGATGCAGGCCTTCACTGGACCCTTAAACAGATTGTCCCACAGTGTAAGGATCAGAAAGAACAATTTTTGTACAACATCAAGATGCACCTTTTTCCATTTCTGTATCACAACAAAAGCATTATGGATGAAAATTACAGATCCATTAGGTGAGTAAGGAAAGGTAATTTTAGTTGAATTTTTCTTTGAGTGCTAAGTGCACTTCAGTAAATATGCCAAAGAAAAAAATATTTTGAAAATAATTTTGAAAAAACTGAAATAACTGAAAATGTAAGAAAATTTAATAAGAATAAATTATGCTATTGAACCATGAGGTCTGGTGCAAGCAGCACTGCAACATCTCACCGGCAGAAAGTTAACTGGAACTTCATACTTGTATTCTTCTGCTTGCAGTTTGTAAACCAGTTTCATCATGGGACCGCTGAGGAGGACAGGGAGGAAGAGGAGAAAAGTTTCAAATGATGTGAACAGGAAAATCTGAGAGAAGCTAAATAAATAAGGAATAGGACCCACGAGGGGTTGAGGAACTCCAGGACAACATTGTACTCGCCGCTGCGGGACTGAAGAAGACGAAGGTCCCAGCCTGAGAGGACACCATCAAGACTACCGAACACACTCTCCACTAACCAGGGGAAAATGGGGTGCAGTTCCTGGACAGACAGGGACACAGGTAAGAGACAAATGTCAGACAGTTTAAAGTTGAAGTTATTTGAAAGCAAAAAATAGAAAAAGAAGGGGCCTGGGCTGTGTGAGGGTCAAGGGGTCCTACCTTGGCAGGGTACTCATCAATGACCTTTACAAGATCCTGACATCTCTGCAGCAGAGGTTTGGTGGTAGAGTCTGCCTTCAGGTTGGCCTGAAACCATAAAAGTTAAAAAGATTACTGTTTTAAGCATCTTCATTAGATTTTCTTCTGACCACAGAATTCTCAAAATAATTTCCCACAAGGCATCACAGAGGATTGATTTCCATAACCTGCTGTTTTCACCAGTCTACTTTTAAGTTTGGAAACATAAATGTAAGTAGGCCAAGGCGCTAAGCTACCGTGCAAACTTGTTTAACATGTGTAACTACGTGATGCACATCTGTAGTTAAGAATTTGTTTTCTAAATATTAGGAAATAGTGATCCAAGTGTTTTGTGATGCGTGGGTGTTACACGAATACTATGAGGTGGGAAAAAAAACATTTTGTCACTATTCTACACAAATAAAACACTGAAATGTGATTTACGGGTGAAGCTAATCTTGACATTCGAGTACAGGAACCCGGACTCACCAGCAGGAACCCGGGTGGCTGTAACGTCGGAGCGGCCATAAACGATCCTTTCATTGCTCTATTTAAAAGAAAAAACAAGGATTGGATTAGTTAAAACAAACCGTTCACCTCCAGTCTTCCGGTAGACGTCACCGGGCGAGGCTTCTGGCAGGAGAAGCTCATTTGTCAACAGAATAGAGCCGTAACGTGCGACTTCACTCCAACGGACTGAAAGTCGGTTAATAAAGCAGGCTAGTAGGAGCCAGCTAGCGACATGCACCTAATTGAGCTAGCTAGTGAAGAATGTAACTACATAAACATCGCATGATTACTTGATTTCAACGTTTCCGATAAATATTAACCGAGTTTTTTTTGTGTAAAGCTCTGAATACTTACTCATGCTCCATCAGTGTAGTTCACATGAGAACTAAAAAAACTCTTCTTTGGTGCTCCATGGCTCGCATTGCACGTTACTGCCCCCCGCCGGGAGCTACTGATATGTCTGCTACATCCATAAATCTCCTCGGTCTTCCTCTCGGCGTCCTACATGGCAGGGCCAACCTCAGCTCACTTCATCTCCAAAACATCTGATGGATTCATCATTGATTCAATCCATCCTCCTCACTGTAAAAGAGAATCTCAACATCTTCAACTCTGCTACCTCCAGCTCTGCTTGCTGTCTTTTCCCAGAAGGCACTGGCCCCAAACAATACAGTATCCTTGATTTCACCACCGTCCTGTACGCTTTTCATTCTTGCCGATACTTTTTCACACATTATCCTTGACTTTTCTCCACTCGTTCCATCTGTTTGAACTCCTCATCTCTTTTCCACTGTCCGTAGCTCTAGACTGTTGACCATAAATACTTAAAATCCACCACCTTCTTCATCTCAACTCCCTGAAGCCTCACTTTTCCGCTTGTGTCCCTCTCATCCATACACATGTATTCTGTCTTGCAGCAGCTAACCTTCATTCTTCTCCTTTTCAAGGGCATACCTCCACCTCTAGATTTTCCTCCACCTGCTTTCTGCTCTCATTACAGATCACAATGTAATCTGTAAACATAATGGTCCATGGAGATTCCTGTATAACCTCTGCCATCAGCCTGTTCAACACCGTAGCAAACAAGAAAGGACTCAGAGCTGATCCGTGATGCAGTTCCACCTCAATTCCTCTGTCACCCCTACCACACACTTCACCACTGTCTTAACAGCTCACATACACGCCCTGAACACCACGACCGGTTTTCTCTGCAACTCCAGGCCTTCTCCTACGATAGTTCCTCTCGCAGCAACCTACGATATGCTTTTCCTTGGTCTAGCTCCCTTCAAAGTTCTCTGTATTTTTGTCGCAACATTCTCAAAGCAAATACGGCATCACAAGTAGTCTATCTAGACATAAACCACACTGCTTCCCACAAAGGCTCATTTCTACCCTTGGCGTAGCTTCCACTACTCTTTCCCTAACTTCATTTTTAGGCCGATACATTTTATTCCTCTTTGGTTACTACAACACTGCATGTCTCCCTTGTTCTTAAAAATGGGCACCAGCACACTTCTACTCCATTCCATGAGGTATTCTCTCATTCTCTGTATCCTGCTGACCGATCTTGTCAAGAACTTCCACAGGCATATCATCATGACCAGCTGCCTTTTCACTCTTGATCTTCTTCAATCCCCTTCTCACTTCATCTTTACTGAATTGCTATTTCGGGGTCCGCAATGGTCACCTCTTCTACACTTGGTTCGCTGTCATTTTTCTCATTCATCAACTCTTCAAAGTACCCTTCTGTCGTCCCATCACACTTCTGGTACCAGTCAATACATTTGCCTCTCTATCCTTCATCACCCTAACCTGCTGCATGTCCTTCCCATTTCTCTAGAATAGCCTAATAAAACAATCCCTCAGCCAAAATATTGTTGATAAATAATAGTGATTAAATAGCAGAAAAACAGACTTATTACAAAAAACACAAATGTTTTTCCCTTTTTTGTACATGAATATTTATTGGTGTTTTTTCTGTGACATTTAGTAACTCAAAGCATATTAGATTTTATTAGAAACATTGTAATCAGAGGAAAATATTACTTTAAAAGTAATTAGCTATCAAAAATAGAGTTCTATATTATACATGAAAAATAATTCATAGATATACATGACAGGATTTGTAGGTTTCCCACAAGGGGCCAGCAGACATCCATTGAATATTCCTGAAGGAAGTGTTTTACCTTGTTTCTGAAAAGAGATTAATTTTTATGGGTGAAGTCCATAATCTCATTGTATAGATAATAAATTGTGGAGAAATGTACTTTGGGTTTCTGGGTGAACAGTCATTAAGAAGAAACCTGCAGGTGAGAATTTTTTCTGTAAAAGTTTGAGTGATTTCCTTCCCCCCCCCCTTTTCGGTGCATTTTCTCATGCTTTTAACCAAAGTGAAGTTACTTTGGTGTCTTAAGATTGAACATATTTTAAAGTAATTTTGAGACCTTCTCACAAAATACTTAGCCAAAAATGGACGTTCCTTGCTAATTTTAAGGTTTCTTTTTCATGAAAAAAGAAAAAAGAAAAAAAATTGAATCATTCTCAAAATTAGCTCAGGACTAATGATGGGGTTCCGAAAGGAGCCAATAAAGCTAATGTGGTTTTATGTGAATTAAAATATTCTTTTGAACCATGCACACCAACATAATCCATTGAGGCACAATTTTAAATGTTTCCCAAACAACACTTAGGTCTCAGAGTCTTTTGGTTTTCTGTTGAAACTGATGATTCATTAGAGACTTGGAAACATGTTTGTAACTCGTTTTAGAAAATTATTGGAGCTGCTCACGGACATAAATGGGCTTTGTTCTGAGTTGATATTCTTTTTGTTTTGTCCATAACTATAGTTGTTGAGAAATACATTCCTGTCTGGTAAAGTAAAAACAAAACAATATTTTTGAGGTGGATCATGGATCTTCCTGTTGGTCTTCAACCTTCTTCAGTGAGATGTGGTCCAGGTTTGTACACCTTGCAGAGCTGTTGTCTCTAGTTTCAGGGAACCAGAGGTGTCTCCATATCATGGTTGAGGTTGTGCCTCTTCATAAGAGCCTTGTGACTTTGTTGCTTCAGCTTTTGTGGTCGAATCTTCTGCTGTCGCTTTTTTTTTTGGAGCTGGAGACAAAACTGCTGACAGCTTTGGATCCAGTCCCACTCCTGGTTAAGACTGTTGCCAACCCCATTCTGCAGATCTTTGTAGGTCTTGCGAATCAGCCAGGGGGTCTTGGATCCCACTTGGGAAGGGGGTACATCAAGATGGGCCAGGAAACTGATAGGGGTGTCAGAATTGTGGAAGCCATGGAGGCCATAAGAGGGGATGATGTAGAGCTGATACCTAGCCAGGACCTGGCTGTACAAGTGCTCATGACTGCTGCAGGTGTAGATACCGGCATCATCAGTCTTCAGACGGTGCAGTAGCAGCCCCCCCTGTGGCAGAAGGGTACGGCTACCTATATCCTGATTGAGAGAATCAAAGACGCTAATGTCAGGTCTAGGAGGAAGTCAACAATGATCTATTCATAAACTTTGCTAGTAATACACAGGACCCTCCATGTTGGATTTTCTGTTGCCCTTAATCGATAGAATTCGAGTGACTGCTCAGAGCAGCAAGGTCAACCAGTATGTTATTACCATACTGGTTATTACCAGTAATAACCAGTATGGTTTCCTTTAGTGTCAAGAAAGGCACCTTCAAATAAAATGCATAATTATTATTATTCTAATAACAGTATCAGGAAAAAACACTGGTTGACTCAACTGGCTTGACCTACAATCAAGGTGGCATTTGTGGAGTTGGACTGAAACATGGAAAAATGTAATTGACAAAATGAAAAGTCATCCAACAACATCAAAATTCTATCAAAAATGCATTTACATGTGTTTTTCTTCTACGGTGAAAAAAAAATCCAGATTCTTCAATTCCTTTCCTCACCAGCAGCTATAGTTTATACAAAACATTTTCAGAGTAAAGTTTGAGTGAGAACGGGCAGGATAGTGTATTTTGTCTGGTTCTGCGTCAGGATGTCCTTATTATGAAGGAAACTTACTTCAATGTCCTCATAAACTGGAGAGACTCCTTGCTGTGTGTTGTCCCTATGAAGTGTCCAGTTCAGCTCAGCCTGGGGTGAGTGAGATACGCACTCCAGGAAAGTAGAATTTCCCTCCACACCAAACATCAACCTCAGCTCTGCAGAGTCGAAACCTTGACGGCAGACACAACAGATGACCACGTGATATTCAAAACATTCAGCAGGATTAACAAAGTAACAGTCTGTCAGATTTAGACAATTTGGAGCAAGTAACAATAGGTGCAACAGTGATATGAACATTTTCCAGCTTAGCAAATTAGTTTTAAAAAATTCTTAAACCCTTTAAGAATCGCCCCAAATTTTCTATCATTTTTTTTTAACCAGATAATTAACTAGAGAGGAAATTAAAGAGAAACAAGAAATTATAGCCACTGATTGACTGAAGAACTGAAGAGAGCCTCTGGCAACACACCTTGATCAGTAATTTGACACTGACTCCAAAGGTCTTCAGACTTCTTATCCTGCCTCCGGGCCCGTCTGAAAGGAGCACGCGCACACACACAAAATGTGAAGTTTCTCATTGAATGAAACGTTTTTTTCTTTGTTGATTGCCAGAAAAAGTTTACCTCTGGTTGGAGGGACAGTATCTAGAGCAAGTCTGTCCATCCCATCTACAGTATGGGTCACGGGCGAGGTAGCATTCAGTGCAGCTGTAACCATACAACTCACACCTCTGGAGACCTAGCTGGGCTACACCTCCCTTGCTGGACACATACAGCTGTTGCTGTGGAGGACAAGGATTGGGAAGAGTCCCTTTTACCTATTCGTCTGGACCTGATTTGTAACTTTAATATTTGCTGTTTTTTGAAATACTGTATATTTCAAATCACTCTTTAAACATTCTGTTACATACTGTTTATTGATGTTGACAACTTCATTTTGATTAAGTTGGATATCATTTAAACCCCTTTGATGAGCAAAATACACTTATATGTTCTACATTTTTATTTGCTCAATTATTTGATAAGATCCTGTAATGTTAGATCCTTGAAATTCCGGAGCAGGCAAAGTTTTCAATGTAACATCAATAATATGATTACTACATGATAAAAAAATATATTAATAGTTAAAGAAGAAAAATGAAAAAATAAAGTAAATCTGCCCATAAATCGAGCAGCAGAATGTCAAGGAGGTTTCCTTTTCATGAATTAAGTTTAACCTTTTTTCAGTCCATTCCCCACATTTTTTCAACAAATCCATCAGCATGATTACATTTAACAGATATAACTTATTTCAGGAACTTACTCTCTTGGTCGAAAGTTTCATGTTCAGGATTGGAGTCAACGACTGCAGGGTTAAACACGCAGAGGAAGATTCATCAGTTTTACAGTCAAACAACAGAAGATGATTCAACAAAATAATATCAGATTTCTATTTGTATAGCTAACATGGATGAACCTGAGGCACACCCTGGTCCCGACGCCAGTCAGTCACAGGGCCACATATCCAGGAGAGGCATGCAACCATTCACCCTCTCATTAATACATCTGGACAGTTTAGAGACTTCAATTAGCCTACTACATGTTTTTGGACTGTGAGAAGCAACCAATTATCCCAGAGGAAACCCCCTGTATGCAGGCACAGCGAGAACATGCAAACTCCACACAAAAAGATCCAAGTTGTGATCGAACCTGGATCACAGATGCTGTGAAGTGGCAGTGCTAACCTCTGATAATTTTTTTCAGCTCTTTGGCACTGGAGAAGGAAAGTATGATTTAACAGACTTTATTAAACAGACCTGAAAGACATTAAGTTCCTCCAGCAGAACCACCTCCTTCCCCCCGTTATCTCCTGGCAGCAATACAGCCTTGAGCACCTTGCCATTATCTGATGGTAACATGACAATATTTGAATTTCACACAATCGCAGATAAAATATCCTGCTGACAAATTGTTGTAGTAATGTGATAATCTGCAAGAAACTCTGAAAAATAATCAGAATATCTATGTTGCATCTCACTGTATTAGTGTCTCCAAGATAACACTATTAATGATCAAAATCACCAATAACAATAAGATGTTTACATTGACTTGAGAATATAAAAGTCAGAAAAATCAAATCCTTAATGTTAAAGCCAGATGCAAATGCCACAGTATTTTACAATCAGTAATGTGTCTGTGAAGGTTCTCAGTTATCCAGGGCATGGCCTACCATTGTCAAATCTTATCTTTGTTTAGTTTCTTGAAGGTGGAACATCTTCAAAAAACTAAGTTGCCAGTTGCCCTGTGGCAACAATACTGTACAACATAACACAACTGTGTATCTGTTAAAAGTTACTGGACTCATTAAACCACATTCAGGGAATAATTTTGTGAAGGTTCAGTTAGATCAATGATAATACTAGATTAGATGCTTGACTATTCAGTTGCATTTGAACAAGCCCCCCTACCTGTGCCCAAATGTAGGATGTCATGGAATCCATCTTCATTTTCCACTCGGTCCACAACAATTTTCTTCAACAAATAGGGTAGCTTTACACTTGTAAGGATGGGTTGGCCACCCACGGGTAGGATGGGTTCCCACATCAGCTGGTGCTGTCTCATGAAGCTTACAACGTCATCAGGGAAGTCCTTAGTCGACCTGTGGAGGTTGTCGTAAGTCTCACTGGGGCACTTGAAAAGGTCAGAGACACAAAAGACATCTTAGAGCCGCATCATAGACTGTTAAGGGATATTTCAGGAAATCCGAGGCGGATTAAGTCAAAGAAAGGTATGTGACATGTTACAAACTTTACAGGCACCTGTCAAAGGGTCAGAGGCATGATAGAGAAGAGACTTACAGTTCCAGGTCTTGGATATGGAATGCTGCCCTTAAACTCAACCCAACGATAATCAGGACCTTCTTTATGAGCAAATGGACCGTTGAACGCTGATCGAACTGATGACATGGAAAAGATACAGATGGCCGAACCCTGGAAGACAGAACTGTGGAGGAGGTGTGTGGGGGGGGGGGGGGGCGAAGAAAGTAGTTGATGGGAAAAGGAGAGAAGGGAGGAGGAAGGAGGGGAAGAAAAAAAGAGAGGA
>CAAKHD010003315.1:39087-89557 GCA_901007705.1 Fistularia tabacaria | reverse complement strand
AAAAAAAAAAAAAGGGGGGCGCACGGGGGAAAAAAGAGGGGGGGGGGGGGGGGGGGGGGGGGGGGGGGCGCGAAGAAAGAAGTTGACAGGAGAAAGAAGAGACAGAAGAGAAGATGGAGGGAAAGGAAGGAGAACGGGAAAGGACAGGAGGGAACAGAGATGACACATGATGGGGAAATGTAGACGGTGAATTTGTGTTTAAGGGTTCAGTTACCAAAACAAAGCAACCCCTTTGAACTTGACAAACAAAAGAGTCTGTAACAAAATAGCTGTGTGTGTGTGTGCGCGCGCACACACACACACACACAGACACACACACACACACACACAAACAACCTTAGTTGCGTATGCATATTAGCTATGCTTTGAGAAGTGCGCACTTCAGTGATGTTGTGTGGATTTTGCAGATTAAGCTGCATCAGGAGCTCAGGGGATTCCTGGTTCCTCCTAGCCTGTCGAAGTGTTGTTGAGCAAGACACTGAACCCCTAACTGCTGCCCTGGTGCTGTTCCTTGGCTGCCTTCTGCTCATGGTGCATCCATGATGGGTCAAATATTGTGCTCTATGTATAACTGTATGTGACAAAGACATTTCTTCTTCTTGAAAAGATTGGTTTCTGATAATAAAGTTGTGCTAAGATTGTGTGAACAATGTTACCTGGTTGTGCTGAAGACACCATAGATGAGGGGGTTCTTGGGATCCTTTGTCTTCAGGACAAACACATCCTCTGGAAAACAGAGTGAAGGACTCAAAGAGTTCAGCTGACTGGCCTCCCATTGGTGCCTCATCTGACTCGCCACCCTGTGATGGTACAGCTCGTGGGCCACATGGTGGCACTAGAGACACAAACTTCTTGCTTCGACTGAACAAATGTCACTACTCCAAACAAATGTGAAAATTCCAATCATGAAAAGAAATTGTCCAAATTTGGACTCCAGAGTGAAAGGAGTATATATTTTAGGAACGTAAAGGTCACAGTATCAAGTCCCTTCAGGTGTTTGAAAAGGACCTAGTCTGTTATAAAGATGATCATACAGTACATTGAAGGAAGAAACACAAATGTTACCAATCCGGTCGAAGTGTGTGTCGCCTCCAGACGGTCCAGGGATGGAACAGACAAGTCTGGCTTTCAGGAAGGTGGTCCATCGGTGAATGAGACTCCTTTTCCCTCCAATGTCATTCTGGAGGACAAACATTAAAACATGCTCCAGCTCTACCTGTTTTTAGGATTCTGATTAAAAAGTCAGGTTTTGCTAGTTTGTTTCTTGATTTTTTTTTAAATTCAAATTGTACCTATTTTCCTGTTAGTTGACACATCAAAGGAAACATTGCAAGAAAAATCAAAGATAATCACTTCTAATTCGAAAGAAGCAACAAGGTGTTGGTTTTTGTTACGCGGTGTGTTTTTCTAGTGCATTTGTCCTACCCTGCAGACCCGGGCTACTCGACTGTACATCCTACGGTCCCACTGATCTGCATCCACCGCCAACTCCCTGAAGAAGAAGTAGACCTTGTCATCGTCAGGACTCTGTGTATCAGGAATGGAGACGGTGCCGACGAACTGAGGCTCTGAGACATGAGATGTGGTGTATGAGACATGAGAAACTATATTTGACAAAATAATGAGATTATCAATAAGAGAAAATTCTACTCAACAGCTTTGGTTTCATTCTAAATAATGCAAAAGGAATAATGTCTGGGATACATTTAATTTCTGCTTTCTGTGTTTCTTGTAAGCTTGCATCACAGTTTCACATTTTTTCTTCAAAGAATTTACAAAACTAAAATACATCTGGAGGCATAAAATATCTCCCAAAATTATTACAACTGACAAAAAGCTAAATTTGAATTTAAAAAAAAAATGCTAAAATTGAATTGTCCCAGAAAGGTCTTTCTCCAAGGTAACCGAAATTAACAAAACGGGTTCTCACCATTAAGCCAGTTGCGATCGTAGGCCTCTGTCCGAATGTAGTTCAAGGTGCCACCAGTCAGAGACACTCGGAAGATTGCAGCATTGGCACCCATAAAGTCAACAGACGTACCCCCAAAAAGTTCACCACCTGGGAGAAATGAAGAAAGTAGGGGGGAGCAGTAGCAAAGAAGAAGTTGATTACTACTGGCTGCAGGCATAAAAACACAGTTCACTGTACATTGTCGTACGTATCACTGCATGTGACAAATAAACCCCATGTCATTTTATCTTATGAAAGTTGAGATAGTGGGAAAGAATTGGAGAAGAGAAAGGGAAGCAAGAAAGAAAGGAGGGAACACAGGGAAGGAAGACCAAAATTAAAAGAGGAGAAAAGGATGGAAGAGCAGAAAAAAATGAGGTATTGGTAAAGGGAAGGAAGGAAGGAAGGAGTTAGGGAAGCTTAGAAAAAAGGAGAGAATGGTGAAAAGGATGAAGGAAGCAGAGCAAGGTTAGAGCAGACGTCCTTGGTTGGGCTCCTACAAGTCTGTTGAATTGTTGTTGAGCAGGACACTGAACCCCCACCTGCTTCCGGTTCATCCATGATGGATTAAATGCAGAGAGGAATTTACCACAAGGGATTATTAAAGTATCATAAAATAAAACTGAATCAATTCATTAATTGATAAAGATCATAGACAACAAACATTGATACCAAGTGTAAAATTTGTAACAGTTGTGATTCCATGTGTCCGGTGTCTGTATCAAGGTGAAAGGTGACATGCTTTGTTTTTGGAACTAAAATCTGATTTACAGCTTCACTTTCGGCCTGTCTTTCTTCCCTGGCTCACCCGTCTACTACCCTCCTCTCCTAACTTCTTATCTCCACCCTTCTCAGCTTCCCTCTCCTCTCCTTTCTCTTTTCCACACTCGTTTCCCTCAATCTCATCTCTATCTTCAAGAGTTCGGCCGTTTGCATCACTTTACTGTCATCACTTTGTTCTTTGTATTTGAATATGTGATGAGTGTGTGTGTGTGTGTGTGTGTGTGTGTGTTTGTGTGTGTGTGTATGTATGTATGTATGAAGAACAGAAAGACGCACCAGTCACTCGGGCAGTGACAGTCTCACTTGGACTAAAGGGACATTTTCCTCTGCCGGACTCAACTGTGTGAAGCAACAAGAATAGGGAGGGATCCTGAAAACACACAAAGAGTAAGATAAACAGAAGTAAAGAAACTTGTAAATGTGTTGTATGATAACATTAATTCCAGCCATGTCTCACATGACCAAACTGTCAAAAAGCCTGAATGTCCCGGAGTAAAAAAAAAGAAAAATTTGGCATTGGTTAAAAAAATTACAAGAAAGTGAGCTCTGTAATAAAAAAAAAATCTCATCACTGTTAAAGTAAATAAAGTGAAAATATTTCTAGTTAAAGAGTTGACAAGTGATACTGAATGAAACGTCTAAACTACAAAGATTGAAAGCAATACAAATCAAACATTTTCAAACTGATGCTGTTTCTTTTTCCCCAAAAGCTGCTGCTCAAAATAACCTATGATGTGGAAAAGTAAACACCATACGGTGATTTCCTTATTTCTTCAATTAATATATAAAGTAGAAGAATCAATGGGTTGATAAATGAAGAAGAGTTGATAATCAACACCAGGACACTGACTTTTATTTCTATTGACCTAAAAATGTCTGGGCAAGCCAATAATCTGAGGTGTTAGTAGACAGCCTTTAGAACCATTTTCCATATTTTAAAATAACAGAAAAATCATTCTTTAAATTACTTTTTAAGAGACAAATCAAATCTAATGTAATGTAATATTCACTGATTGACATTTCCTAAAAAAAATAACTGTAACATGAAAACAATAGAAAACCCATTTCAAAATAACAATACATTTAAATATAGACCCATATATTGAGAACTCAGGCAACTACAATTATCTCTTCAATTAATAAAAACAGTCAGAAAACCCCACTTGGTGGTTGTAGTCTTAATTTTCACCTTTGAATTCAGTGTTAGCTGCAAGATGACACACTGAGGGTTGAAGGCTCCAGTGCCACATGTGAAAACATGAGTCTTGTTGAGTGGCTGCAGCAGACGCACAAAGTTCGCACATTCTGTCTGAAAATATAGAAATACGTACATGTAAACATCATGTTAATGTTGTAAGGCTGATTCATAACAAAAGTGATCACTCACCTCCGGACTTTTTCCTGCCATTATGCAGAGGTCCACGCTGTGTGATGGCGCTGGCCAGTGGATCTAATGGACAAGTTTATTTGCATTAACCCAGCACATCTTAGAAGACAGGGCAAACTTCAAATGAGTCAACAAATCCTAATTTATGTCAGTCAAACATATGAAAAGGCAAAGAGACCAATCTGCCAAAGTCATTTTGGATTTCACTGGTCATCTCTATCTGGACCTTCAGCTCGTCCAATATACATTAATAATTGGCCTCTCCACAATCATGGTGGTGATTCTGCAAGGGACCTCAGATATACTGTACGGACAAAGCAAATGATAGCATCCGTGGGTCTCATCTTATCGCCTACAACCCCTTCTGGGGCTTCGTCCACCAATGAGAGTTCTCCAAGCATCTCAGTCCTGAGCCAGCATCTCAAGCTGTCCCAAAGTGTAGCCCATTTTCTTGGCATCTGTCTCCCATTCTCTGTGCCATGTGTTTCGTGGTCGACCTCTCTTTCTTTTCCCTTGGGGGTTCAACTTAGGGACTGTCTTGTGGTGTCTATGGCTGGTTTGCAGAGAGTGTGGCCTGTTCATCTCCAACACTGTTGGAGGATCTCTTCGTCCGCTAGCTTTTGGTTGGTACGTTCCTACAGTTCTTTGTTGCTGATGGTGTTAGGCCAGTGGCTCTGGAGGATTCGTCGTAGACGGGTATTGATGAATGACTGGATTGTGTTTGTAATTTTACTGTAGTCATCCATGTCTCCACACCAGAGTAGGACTGACTTCACATTGGTGTTAAAGAGCTTGATCTTTGTTGTAATGACCAGGTCTTTTGCGCTCTAAATGTTCGTTGGAAGTATGCTACTCTGGCCTCGCCAATCCTGACTCTCACATCTGCATCTGTGACAGCCTGCTTGTTGACTATGCTGCCAAGGTAGGTGAACTCCTCAACCTCCTCCAGAGCTTTGCCTTCCAGCATGATAGCTGCAGTGCTGGCAGAGTTGACTCTGTGGATGTTAAGACCGAGGCAAGCAGAGTTGGATGCAATGGTGCTGGTCTTTTCCTGCATCTGCTGCTGGGTATGAGAGAGAGGAGCCAAGTCATCTGCCAAGTCCAGGTCATCGAGCTGCACCCTCATTGTCCACTGTATGCCATTTTTTCTCTGCTGTGGATTGCTTCATAACCCAGTCCATCACCAGCAGAAACAAGAAGAGCGATAGTAGGCATCCCTGCCTCACTCCTGCTTGTACGCACAAAGTGTCGGTAGGTTGTGTAATCTATGTGTAATCTATCTATGTGTAAATGTGTAAATGTGTAAATGTGTATATATATATATATATATATTCATGTAGGTATGGGTATGTGTGTAAAAATGTATGTATACATGTATGGAATGTATGGTGACTTATGTGCATATGCATATATGTTTGCACTGTCATATGTGTGTATTTATCTTTCCTGTTTTTTGTTGTTTTTGTTTTCCTCTAATGTTGCTGCTGCAACACCCGAATTTCCCCTATGGGGATCAATGAAGTATTAGTTTATCTTATCTTATCTTGTCCCTCGTGAATCACTCCGCAGGTCATTCCCTCATAGGTGCTTCTGATGATGTTGGTTAATTCCTCTGGCACTCCGTAGTGTTTGAGAAGCTTCCAGAGAGTCTCCTTGTCCACTTTGTCGAAAGCCTTCTCGTAGTCAATGAAGTTTAGGAATAGCAATGAGTTCCACTCTCATGACTGTTCCGGGATGATGCGCAGTGTGGCAATCCGGTCTATTCACGATCTATCTTTGCGGAAGCCAGCCTGCTGGTCTCTGAGCTGGGAATCAATCACATCCTTCATCCTGTCCAGTAAGATGCTGTAGAGGACCTTTCCTGGGATGGATAGTAACATGATCCCCCTATCGTTTACACAGTTGCTCAGGTCCCCTTTCTTTGGTATCTTAACAAGATAACACTCCTTCCATTCGCATGGGATGTTTTCCTTTTCCCACATCTTCTTGGAGAGGGTGGAGCATCTCTCCCATGATCCCTGCGTCTGTCTTCAGTGCCTCGGCCAGGATGCTATCTGGTACTATGGCCCTGCTGTTTCTTCCCTAATCTCCTCTCTTCTTGGCTCACTGAGGTCTATTGGCAGATCCCTGTAGGATGTGCGGTGGGTCTTGTTGGGCTGGTCTGTTAAGCATTTCCTTGAAATGCTCCATCCATCTTTTCTTCTGTCCTTCCTCCCCAGTTATTGGCTGTCCCTCTGTCCTTTACCGGTCTTTGAGGTTGACTGGTCTTTCCTGACACTTTTTGGTGATGTCGTACAGGTCTTTCAGGTTCCCGTACCTGGCCTCTTCTTCTGCTTCTAATGCAAGGGCATCAGCCCTCTTCTGACTCGTATGTCTAGGAGGGGAGCTCCTAAGCTCCTTTGTGACGCATAATGGTCTATTTCGTTCTCGGTGGAGAGGTCCGGTGATACCCATGCAGCTTTGCGTACTTGCTTGTGGGGTAAAACACTTCCTCCAATGACAAGGTTGTTATTTGCACATAGGTCTGTGAATTGCTCTCTATTTTTGTTAATCTCTCCAAATTTTTTCATTGAGGTCTCCCATTAAGATGGTAATGTCTCTTCCTTAGTATCTCTGGATGATGGTCTGTATTCTGCTATAGAATTCGTCCTTGCTCTCTTCATCTCTGTCATTGGTTGGGGCACAGCACTGAATGATGTTCATGTTTATTCTTTCCTTCTTTGTTTTAAAGGAGGCTGCAATTGCTCTCAGTCCATGTGCTTCCCATCCTATAATGGGATGGGAGCAGCCTTGGACAGCATCAGAGCAACTCCCTGGGTGTGCTGTGCGTTCTCCTCCTCATGTCCCGAGTACGGAAGCAGCTCTCCTGTGGCCAGCCTCCTCTGTCCAGAACCCGTCCATCTTGATTCACTGACTCCGAATATGACATGGTTGTACTTCTTCATCTCGATGGCAGCTTGTGCGGTCTTTCCAGTTTCAAACATGGTCCTTACGTCCCGTGTGCTGAGGGTGGTTGTAGCCCTGGTTGAGAGGATGATTTTCAGCATAATGGCTTCCGGGGGCTTCAAGCTTTCACCACCCTGCGTCATAAGTCCTTCTGACGAAGGTCCATCTTCTCCCCTGGGCGGGATATTATGGTTTACTCTTGTTTGCGTATGTGTAACAGGTATTGTTTTATGGGTTGAGGTTGTTAGCCCCACGCTCAACCCCCAACCTGGAGAAAAAGGTGTTGGCTTTCGTCTGACCTATACCCCAACACCTGCCTGGCTTGAGTAAGACCTACCAGGGGTATAACCCCCGCATTTATAGCCTCCAGGGTCATGGAAGTTCACAAGCATCCATGGGTAGAAATCCGAATTACCCCTGTTAACCTTTCATTTATTTCAGGTGTTTCATTCTGAAATAAAACCTCAGCCCCATCAATTCTCAAAGGTAAATATTCACTTTGTATTTTATACTCCGTAGAAGCTTTTTTCCACAATGATGGTTAAATTTCCAAAGTGTCTTACTGATCCAATTGGTCGATCCAGGCTGTCCAACTTCAGTAGAAGTATGTGGTCTTTTCCCCCCACCAGCAACCAGCCTTGGTCCTCATCCAGCAGCAAGACCTGGTGACCTCCGCCAGCCTCTACGTCCCAGAACATGGCAGTGGTGTTCCGCAGCTCTGAAATTAACATTTAAGAAATTCCAAAATCAATTTCAATAACAAATCTGGTCATGTGACTTGGTTGGGGAACATGGCAGCTTGAACTGAAGCTCTGATCAGCATCTTTAAATAAACCTGATAAAGACAAGCTTACTATTTTAAATGGTTGATGAATTATATGTATAATTTTCCAATGTAGTATTTTGAACTGGGGGAAAGTCACACCTCAAGGTTCTCCACTGAGCGCTTACATCTCACAATGGCGCAGTTGCAATTGTGGGTGATAATTTTCCAGGAGTGAAGTATAATGAAGCCTGTAAAAAATTGTTGATGTACACGGACGACATTCTCTTGATAGTTTTAGACCTGGTGGTATCAATACCCTCTGTTAAAAAACATATCTTCTCAAAAATTCTCGGGATTTAAAGTCAACTGGGAGAAATTGGAAGCTCTCCCATTTACAAAATACTGCTCTCCTCTACTTTTTCAAGCATATACATTTGATGGCCCAAGATAGGGTTTAGATATCCCCGGAATTGGATGTCATTATTGAAGTTGATCTGGACCCCTTCAAGCAGAGACTAAAAACTGATATAGCAAATCTGTTATTTTATGGGGTTTGATAGAATATTTAAAGACTTTATTTGGAATGGAAAAAGACCACTGATGCGTGTGCAGAACCTGTAAAGACCATTCCCTGATGGTGGATAAGGTCTATCAAATTTGGTTTATCATTATGTATTTGGCTTGAGACATTTGGCTTTCTGGGGATTACCCCCAGAGAAAGCCTCTCCATGGTATAACAAAGCAGTCAGTGTAAGCTCCTCTTCCTCTGATCCACTGCTTGTTCATTGACTTATCATGACATATGAAGTCTCAACCTGTCATATCTCATATTCTCATCAAATGAAGAAAAGTCTCACGGCTGAGTTTCATCCTCATCTTAACAGGGCAGCTCGTATTTAGTAAAATCCGAAACTTAAAATTGAACAAGGCATTCTCTCATTAAAGAATATATATATCAATAATACAAAATTTTAGGACCTAAAAGAAGCAATATTGCGAAAAGAGATGGGGTAATTTCTATGGTAACTGGAATAATATCAAGGGAACTAAGGATTAGACATTTTATATATTAATTCTACATAGCTTCTACTGGGCTACAGGAAAACTCTTTGGACTTGGCTTGAAAAACTCAGGCTGGACAATAACTGGTTCAATCTGTGATTAAAATGCTATATTGAGAAAACAAGGATATATAATATGATGTGGAGCTGTATCTGTCTCTGTAACATGTACCAACAGCCTGGTTTTTGCACCAAAGTGTTGTGACAGGACCAAAGTCTTGTTTTTGCCATTTGAGTAGTGGAAACTTAAGCGATTGCAACATCAAGATAGAATAACACAAAAGGATCAAGACGATGAGGAGAGGAAACAGACATTCAAGATGCTTTAAAAGCATGAACCCCTTGACTTTTCGCTGAAATATTTGAGGTAAAGCAGGAAACCCGCTCAAACACACACCCACGGGGAGCACGCATGCAAACACATACACAGCCAATGATTTGTCTTTAAGTGTCGTTCAAAGGGCTAGAAGTCCAGTAGCCTCGATGGACAGGAATTTAGGGGCAGTGGGGTGAGGACCTCTGGATCACCGCTCTGCTTTTGCCAACACTTGAAGTCCTGTCGTTATCATCGTGAAAACGGCCTCCACATGACACTGGGGTGGTTTCAGCTGAGTTTAAAGCAGTCAGGATGAGAGTCAGCACCTCCAAATTACAGGCAATGGTTCTGAAACCACTGAACTCCCACCCCTAATGGACAGGAAAGGGAGGAATTACACCAAGTCAAAGAGTTCAAGTACCTTTAAGTCTGTGAACTTAAGTGTGAATTGGATACAATTTAATCTGAAAAATGAGATTAATGAGATGAGATTATTGCCCTTATTTTAATCCCAACATTATTATTACTATCGGAAGAATTGGAAAATTGCTAGACGTGTGAATGAGCGAGTGAATGGTCGGTTGTTTCTGTGGCTCTATGATCAAGTGGCGACCAGGCCGGGGTGTACCGCGCCTCATGACATGGATATATTATGACATTGTCTCCTGTGTGTGTGTTTGATGGATAGTGAAGGTGTGATTTTATAGGTTTGGCAAAAAAAAAACAGAGGGCAGAAGGTAAAGATCATGCACAAATGTATGAAAGCACACCCTCACACACCCAAAAACAGAGGTTAAAGGCTAACTGTGTGTCCAAGCAGGATGAGGTTTGGTCTCCTTAAATTCCGACATGAGTCAGCTGTGACGCACACCACTGTGCGTTAATGTGTGTGTGTGTGTGTGTGTGTGTGTGTGTGTGTGTGGTGTGTGTGTGTGTCTGTGTGTGCCTGCGTGTGCCCAACAGTCAAAAAAACAACTTTGTGTCTTTGAACAGTTTTCATGAATAAATCATGTTTTTAACTTCCATGTGATTGTCTTTTACCAAAACTTTGTTTTGTCTTTATCTCTGAGAATGTTCATAATGCACTTTTTACTATGTGTCATCTCTTTTACAAATGTATAAATGGCACAGAGTCCTACCTGGGAGTGAAAGCTGCAGTCGCGGCATGTCCCTGTGTGAAGCATCTGCAGGCTGCATCCACATCACAGTGAAACTAACTGCCAGCAGCAGGAGAAGACCTTCACCAGTCATCTTCAACATAAGGGAAAAACACAGGAGGAAAAAGACTTATCACAGATGCTGCGCTATCACCTGCTTCAGGTATCCTCTGTCCCTGGGTGGGAAAAACCTTTTCACCCCAGAGAGACACACATAAATGGTGTTCCTGGTTGTTACAGATATTTGCTAAAACACAGGTCATTATCAAGTTGAAAAATCAATACAAATATTGTGTCACCTGAACGGAACCCAAACTGTGAGGACAAATTAGTAAAAATAAGCTTTCAAGTTTGTCTCATACTATAATGTATTGTTAAAAAGAAAAGCATGAATATTGTTTTGTTGGTTTTTTTTCCCCTTAAAATCGCAATTTTTGACACGTTTTAACCTAAGGGAGCAGCTGTTGTTTTACTAGCGCAGTGCATGTCGGGTTGATGACGTAAGTTGGTTGCTCAAAGAAACACCACTGGCAGGAGACGCTGGATATTCCCCCTGTGAAGAGGTCAACAACTCGCGACTGCAAAAGAAGTATTTGATGACGAAAGACCGGGCATCGGCTGACAAGCTGCCGATCAGTCACCCGGTCAGTCACCACATCAGTCCGGAAGTCTACAGTGAACAACCGATTACAAAAAGTGGAGCTCTTCTCTGTGGCAAAAAAGGGTTACTCCTTTAAATGAAAGTTTTTCCACTGGTGCAATTTCCGTTGACTAAAGAGGAGAGTATGAGGCCAAAGCTTTAGGCCAGGGCATTCATCAACACATGAATTCATATTTCTCAGGTTTTTTTCCCCCAAGAGATCATAACCTTAATTCAGTTTTTGAACTTCTAAGTTTTCTTTGTTTTGATCAGTGTAAATATTTTTCAAACAAGGATGTTCATCTTCATCGCTTACGACTTTCTGTGTGCCTTCCTTAGTTTTACCTTTAAGCACATTTTATCTGTTTGTCTTTGATGGTTACATCACGTTTGATATGTCTAATTTCCGTCTTCTTGTGATCACCTGTATTTTCCTTTCTTCAATCTAATCAGCCACCTGCTATCATGTTGTCACTCAACATTTGATCTCATAAGTGTTGGTACGTTTTTGGGTCAGTTTTTTAGGGCCCTACTTTGGGTCTCCTTTTAGATTATCCTCTTGTCTTCGCTGTTCAGATGAAGAACCTTTGAAAGAAAGGGGGCTCCTGTGTAATTTGAGCACAAACAGAGTCCATTGAAATGAAATTTCCCAAGGATCCTCAAGCGACAAGCTGTATCTCCCCCTGTGTGTGATTCTGGGAAGAAGGAAGAACAATACCATCACTTTTGGTAAGAGGACGACGGGAAACAGCCCTTGAGTTCTTACTTCCTCTAAGTCACATGACTTCTCTTCAACCAACAACTATATCTAACGGACCTCTGACAAGCTTCCTGCTGGAGAAGATCCCGACATTCAGACATTGGAAAGATCTCATGATGTCTGATTGACGATGACCTCTCACTGTCAAAGACAATGTACTCAGTACCCTTGTCTCACGCTGAAAATGACCAATGGTCAAGTCCAATCACTGCATACGTCTCATCTAACTAGTTTCTGATCGTCGCTCAAACTACTATCTTTTTTTCGCTCATTTAAATACAAGAAGCAGATCCATATCAGTGGCCTTAAAGTGGCATTTCTAAAAAAACATTTTTATTGTTGTTTCTAAAACCTTCTTAAAACTTTCGAATAACTGTCTTTCCATTTTACTTTGGACATTTTACCAACTTTCAGAAAACAAGTGAATAAGTTTTGATTGGAACTGTAATAGGTAAAGTAAGGAGTAAAGAATGAAGAAATATCTGAGTAGAAATAAACTAACTGCATTAAAATATTTTTTTAAAAGTTTACACTATCCTGTTATATATTTATAGATGTGTGTCACTGTCACTACATTTTCTGTGTGTCTGAGCATATGCATGTGTATTTGTCTGTGTGTGTCTGTGGAGGTTCTCAGTCATCCAGGGTGGGTATTGCAGAGCTGTACTTTCAGTTGTTTCGCAAGACTTAAATTTCATTACTTTTTAGTTGTTGTTTTTTTTTTAAATGCTGTTTCGTTTAGACCAAAAGGTACTGCCTCGTCATTAACGGTCTTAATCGTATATACCAGGAACACTGGGATTTTTAGAAACTCTACCTGTGCTAAGATATGGATCTCTGTGAGGACTCTGATGAAACATGTTGACCATATACAGGCCCCAATTGTTTCATTTCATTTGGCTGTTAACTCATGGACTCACATGAAGATGTCACATTCAGAACTTAGGGTCTAATTAGATTATTAAAGTTAAAGGGACCTAAGAGACTTTAAACATAAATGGTTGAGAAGTATTTTCTATTTATAATTTTACTGTCCTTTTTTTCTGTTTGAAAATAGTTTCGCTGTCAATGAGATGTTACAATGAGCGAGTGTGAGTATGCATTAGAGAAAGAGAAAATGTCTAATCCAGCCTGTCCAATCCGTAGCTCGCTAATAAGATACTAGTAGAGATTGCCTCCTCCCACAACCTCTGACACACTAAACCCACACAATTCTAAGTTTAAGGTCAATTTAATGTTCCTGGAAAAAACAGCATCACAGCTTGGAGGAAGGACAACAATAGCCATGCAATTAAAATTATATTCAAGGAATCATTAGTCACAGAAACTACAATTGGGAAAACGGTGACTTGAAACATTTCCCAAAACTCACTAAATATATAAACAAAAATGACATGAAAGAGAGGTGAACACTGTAGAAAAACAACAGATGTACTTTCTGGTAATTAAGGAGGAAACAGTGACAATCTTTGGTCATTTATCGGCTAAAATATTGGGACTTAGTGATATTTCTGACATTACAAATTGTAAGGTGATAAGTCATCATAATTAACTTTAAAACATTATCATTTGTGATGAACAAACAGCTGAGAAGCAGCAATAACAAAAACAATCAAACCCTGGAAGTGACTGTTTTTAACAGGAAACATCAGGTTTTCCTGTTTATTGTTTGTTGATTTCCTTGTTTCCTTTCATTTCTATAAGCGGAAATATCCTGACTGTTAGCTCCTGGACATACCACCTGGACACACAACATGCTCACAGCTGCTGGATATGATATCTGAGTGGCTTTAGCCCCATGAGAAGTTTAGCAATCGCACTGGGGTCTGAAATGACACACACACTTTTTCTTGAATTTTCACACAATGTATGGACATATAATCTGAGCACAAACTCTGGTAACACAAGCGTTGCCTTGAAGCATTAGAGAAAAACAGTTTTGAAAGAGAAAAAAATAAAATCTCAGAATTACTTGCAGGTAGAAATGAAATTGCCATCTCTCAAAAATACCACCCACACCCACACTGTATTGTGAAAAGGAAACAATGGAGCTGAAATTAGCCCTCCATGAAGACCGACAGACAGACAGACACACAAACACACACAGGCTGATTCAAGCACAAACAAATGCACACATACATTAACAGATTCACAAACTACAAACATGCATCTCTGAAAGTGTGCAATGATAGATATTTGTGTTAACTTCAGACTATCTATTATGTTTGAGGAGCAACAAGTACATCAACGTAGAAAAGTCTATCTGGACTGTAAATGGTAGACACAATATTGGTGTATTACAAACAGTATCATTTTCATCCTTTTCTTGTCAATTATCAAATAATTACTTTCTAAATCATTTTCAACTTCTCAGATAATCTTTGGAGATTAAGAAAAATGCTTTGCTGCTTTGATTATTTACAATAACTGAATATTTGATTACAAGCCACAACTCCTGAAATGATCTTCTTATAATGGTGTTGGCGTTTGCCTGTCCTTATGATCATGGGAGTTGAGCTATCCAGGGCATCAGCCCCTGGTAGGCTCTCCCAAGACAAACTGGTTCTAGGCAGGGGGTGCAGACAAGGGGTGATGCAGCTAGTGATAGAAGTGGAGTGGCCTCAGCTCAAAATTAGTTGGACTCTTGACCCAAAGAATGATTCAGATACAAACTGCTGAAATTACTTTCCTCTGCAGAGTGGCTGGTCCTATCCTTAAAGATAGGCTGAGGAGTTGAAATAACTGCAAGGAGGTAGTCCTGGTACATCTAACTGACAGGACCCCTCTTGGTCGACCCAGATTAATTTGGAAGGATTTATTTAACCCCTCTGGCCTGGGAACTGCTTGAGGTCCCACAGGCAGAGTCAGAGCATGTTCCTTGGGGGAGAGATATCCTCAGTTCCCAGGTCTCGCAGGTTCCCATGGGACGTGGATTGATCTTTTGCAGTGATCTTGCCAGGCATCAAGCAATGTTACTTCCATTACGAATATGCAAGTTATTATTGTATATTTGTGAATTGGTGCTGTACAAATAAAATCTGACTTGACAATGAATTAAAGAATGAAGAAAGAATTAGATATAACCTACTGTTTCCTCCTGGAATTATCACCTTACAATAGTGGAGAAGATTGCACATCCTCATAATCCTGTAAGCTTTGCTGTCTGGAGCATCAGCCCCTGGGAAAGTCTCGTGAGGCAAAGTGATGCTAGGTGATGGTCCAGAATAAGAACAATTCAAAATTCCTAACAATGGTCGACAACAGAAGGTAACAAGGCACCTTGCCCGACTTAGGGAGACAAGGCACCTTCGTGGAGCCAGGCACGGAAGCAGAGCTCATCTGTGACGGGTCGTAGCCCACAGGGATCGATCTGGCACAGCCTGAATAAACAATGTGGAGCTTTTTCCCTGCGGCTCACAACCTTCAGACAAAGATATCAAAGCTGGGTTAAATCTATTTTGGGCAAACGAAAAAGGTGAAGACCAACACATGCCAAACTTAAGCAGAGTGTTGGATTCTTGTCTTTTCTGGAGTTACTCAGGGTAAAAAGCATTGGGCATACTCACAAACCACCAGCCGAGAGCCAGTGTGCTGGAGTTTTCTCCACTAAATTAGAGGCTTGCCTCCTTGTGTTTACATGGAGATGGAAGGGGATCTTGGTTGTTTTTGTTTATGCACCAAACACGTCGTAAATTTTTCAGCCTCTTAAGAGTTAGCTGAAGGTGCAGTGGGTGGAGTATCACCTGGTGGCTCCACAGTTTTGCTTGAAGTGGACAAAAATAAAGAAACTATCTTGTCTTGTTCACAGGTAAAATGTATAAGCAATGTATGAATAAACCACTGTGGTAGTTCAATGTCATTTTTAGTTAAAAGTTAACGCTGCAGTCATTCAAAACATACAGACATTAACAAAATTATTGGTACCCCTCTTTTAATGAAAGAAAACCCCACAATGGTCACTGAAATAACTTGAAAACTTGAAACTTGATAACTTGAAACTTGAAACTGACCAAAGTAATAATAGATTAAAATTTACTGAAAATTAATCAATGAAAATTAGACATTGCTTGTGAACTGTGGTTCAACAGAATCAATAAAAAAAACCCTAATAGACAAAAATGATGGTACCCAAAGGGGACTTTGTCCGATGAGACGAAAACTGGAGTTTTTTTAGCAAAGCACATCAGCTCTATACTCAGATGCAAAAATGAAGCATACCAAGGAAAGGATACTGTCCCCACTGTGAAACATGGAGGAGGCTCGGTTACTTTCTGGGGCTTCTTTGCTGCATCTGGCAAAGGGTGTCTTGAATCTTTGCAGGGTACGTATAAATATCAAGACTATCAAGGCATTCTGATGTAAAATGTGCTGCCTTGTGTTAGAAAGCTTGGTCTCAGTCATAAGTCATGGTTCTTCCAACAATGACCCAAAACACACAGCTAAAGAGCGAAGAAGAATTGCTAACAGCGAAACATTGGACTATTCTGAAGCAGCCTACTATGAGCACATATCTAAATGCTATTGAACATCTCCAGAAGGAGCTGAAACATGCCCATCAGGAGAAGGCTCCCTTCAAACCTGAGCCAACTGGAGCAGTTTGCTGACAAAGAGTTGGTCAAAATACCTGTTGACAGGTCTCATTGATACTTACAGAAATTGTTTGATTGCAGTGATTACTACAAAAGCTTGTGGATCAAAATATTAAGGGTATCATCAGTTTTTTTAATGCCTCTGTTGAACAACATTCATTTTCATAAAATTTTTAATCTATTATTTCTCACCGTATCCTTTCTCACGGATTACAGCCTCATTGATAGTGCTTTTAACCTGTTCAGCCTCAGTAATTGTACAATCATCCTGTATTAAAACCTCAAAAATAGTGAGTGTACTCACTATTTTCGAGCACTATCACACTTTATGATAACCTTTATCCTGTTATTATCAAACTATTCTTCAACAGGTCAGAATGTAGGCTCCATCATTGTACAATCAAAAAGCAAGCACACACATCTCGGCCTGAGGGGGGGGGGGGACAATGGCACCTAAAATAAATTCCTCATTTTTATCCTTCTGAAATAAACACACATTTCCCTGATGTTCACATCCAGACAAACAAGAACGTTTCTGAGTGTTTGTATATGTGTGTGTGTGTGTGTGTGTGTGTGTGTGTGTGTGTGTGTGTGTGTGTGTGTGTGTGTGTGAGTGAGAGAGAGAGAGACAATATGTATTTGTATTTGCAGAGACAGGCATTGCAGATGAAACTGTACAAGACTTGAAACAGATTTTGTATTTTGTTAAGTAGGAAATAAGAGTTAAGGTGAAATGGCACATTAAAATAGACAGAATGAAAGGAAGATCACATAAACCCAACTGATTTTTTTGCCTTGAACCACTCTATTTTCCAACAAGTCCATTCTCCTTTCGGATGCTTTTTTTATTATTATTTATTTATTTATTTTTTTAAATCTCAATAATTTAAGGAGTCCATAAATTTTGAAGCATTACTACCGCTTCAGACACTTGTCGAATGAAGTTGTTATTCAGACGAATTAACTCCATCATGTATCTGTAATCCTCTCAATCCTTCCGAGGTACGGCTGTTCTATATTTCTTAAAATCCAAATGTTCTTCTGTCCAGCAGGTCCTCTTTCATATTTGTAGTCAGTTTTCAGCCACAGTTACTTGTGAATGCCTCACTGGTTATAGTCGAGGGTGAGCGTCACCTGAATTTTTTCCAGCCAATTAAAGTAGTCCATGGTGAAAAATTCATAGTACATAATCAAAACATTAAATGCTTTCATCTTAATGATCCAAAAGCCTCATTAGAACACTGGTCAACTTCTGTTCGGTCACCAAATGATTTAGAGCCATACCTGGAATTTTCTAAAGAACAACCAAAAAGATGTTCCAGGACTACTTGAAAACTGACCAAGGACCTCCAGGTGAGAACACCGATTTCTTAATATCTGTGTCTGAAATCCTCTTACAAATATTTTAAGATATTTGGTTGGCTTTTCTCCGAACGTGACACACACAAACTCACAGTCCAAAACAGGAAAAGCAGCGGCAATCAGAGACTGAGTGATGTCAGACTGACCAACCATTGGAACAAAGATACTGTGCTTTCTCAAGAAGCACCACCGGTGATCCAATGAGTCCAACAATTACTTTCACAAAGTTAAAAGATAATCTGTGAACACAAAAACTTTTCAGTCTTCAAGAGCCTCAAAATGACAGAGATAGCTTTTCATGGTACCTGGAATCACCTGACTGAGACTTTACAGGAATCCCTAAACAATTTCAATGACCATCATCCCGTCCCACAACCTTGTGGAATCTCAGAGGCAAAAAAAAAAAACAGTCAGTCTTAGACTAATTTCAATGACCAACACCTGTTGACAAGGGATCTTGAAGGCAAACATTTGCCAAAGAAACCAAAAATCATCTCAGTGTAAAAGACCAATTTTCTTGAGCTCATCTCAAGGGTCAGCAAAACATTCACTGACTCCTGGGTCACCAGGAAGGAATGCGGAGTGGACTCGGTGCATTCACGCTTCAAAATAAAAAAATGAAAGATTTTTTTTTCATCAATTTTTCGTAAAAGAATAATTAAACGAGAGACGAAATCAAACGTCATACTCACTGGGTCGCGGGTGTGTCTTGTCTTTCGTGGGTCGGGGTCTCTGGAGATCCTCCCGGACGCAGGTCTCGGGGTCCGTAGCACAGTGGGTTTGTACCGGTAGACTCTGAGGAGGTGGAGAAGGCGCCGACGATGCCTTCACGGCCGCTCGGATCTTTTCACACTTCAACGTATATGGGGGTGGGGGGTGGGGAGGGATAAACTAGATGGCCAAAAACTCCAACTTGTAACCTTATTGAAATATTACTACCCTGCAAATGTCTGCAAATGTAACATTCGGCAAATGAATGAATTTAAAGTAAATAAATTAGTTTCAGTTCAACGCCTCCTCACTAACCTCAAAGTAAATAGTAGTATTATAATTTTTAATACAACTATTACCACCACTGACAACAACAACAAAAATGACAATCATTTGCATTCGTATATGTGGAGGGACACCCGGTAAAAAAGAGTTCCCGTATTTCCAATTTCTCAATCCCGACATATTCCAGCATATACTGCATGGACCACAACTGTTGCACAAAAATACCAGGGTTGTCAAGCAGGAGGTAAAAAAATTGGAGGAGAGTCTGCCGCCAGTAGGGGACGTCAAATGAAAGGATAACAGAAAAGTGAGTTTGACAAAACAAGTCACCATGTTTGACGGGTTAATCGTAATTGATCTGATGATCTCATTGATCGCCCTTTTCACTCAACATAAACAGTTTGGTGGCAAATAACGAAAACATTAATAATATCAATAACAATAACGATAATAGTAATCAGGACAATAGTAATATGGCATTCATAAAAAAAAGTCAATACGTGAAAAAAAAGACATTACTTTAAAAATAACCTGTAAACAAAGGAAGCTAGAGGCTGCATCTGAATTGGTTTTGTTCCATCTGAACTCACACATGCATCTTTTTTTTTTGGGCCCAAACTGAAATCCTCCTTTTTATGTTTGTTTTATGGTGGTGGTTGCCGCGGGAATGTCAACATTAATATCAAGCGACCTTCTACATTTACTTTCCTCCTCAAAATTTCCTGTTAATCCGAATTTGACTTGAATTATGTGTGAATTACTCTGTGACATAATAAGTGCTCTATTATGCACATCCAATGAAGATTATATGACATAACAGTGGTTCATAATTAATGCTAAGCTCCTCATGATAGAGAATGACTATAAAATGGTTGTCATCACAATGATCTTAAACTGACATCACGTAGACATTGCACTGACCACATTTTGAGATCACAGTGACTTCATGGGCAGCAGGACATATCAGGAACTGTTGCATAGTCTAAACAGATCTACTAATTGCTGCTGAATGTGGGACTCGGAGTTGTTCCCTGTGAACCCCTGCCTCGCCATCCTAAATGTAGCTTTATTCTTACTATTATCACTTGTTTTTACAATGAGCACCATCGTTATTTTACTTTATTGCACTGATTTATAGCCATCAGTAACAAATACGGACCGAGTGGACTCTCAAGTACCCTGGTCACACCTGGTGACATTTGATCAGAATCATGATTATCCCTAGCTGTTGTCCATGTCATGTATTTGATGTGATCCCCTCCCATTGCCTGGTAGAAAAATGTAGGTAAGGTACATTAGAATAAAGTACCAGTATTTTTCCCGTGTCCAAAGAGTTTTGTTTTTTTAGACACTAACTAGTGCATCATTTGTATTTAGAATAAACCAGACACTGACCTGTGATTCACGTTATAATTTAACAGCAGCCTGAGAATTTTAACCAAATCATGTAGAAAAATACAGATCGTCTAAATATTAGCTTGAAACTGAGCTTGCCTCCCATCAAAGCATGTGTGTATATATTTTTACTGTTTGAGTGGGTGGGTGTGTATTGGGTGAAGTGTTCATCTATGTGTCTAATCAGGGTGTGTTTCTGCCAGTTCATTGTATATGCGTGTGTTCACCTGTATATCTGTGCTACACTGTGTCTTGCCTTGTGAATGTAAAAGATGCTGAATCGCCCTCAAGCATTACTTATAAAGAGTGGCTTTACAGCAGGAAACAATATAAAATAGCATTTGCATGACAACTGATATTATTGAAACATTTAAAAAAAATGAAAACCCAATTTCAGGAATCTGAACTTCAGAGGTACAGATCAGGATGCTCTTTGTGGACTACAGCTCCACCTTCAACACGGTCATCCCCCACAAACTCCCCCAAATAATGTCCAATCCTTGGTCTGCCCCCCAACCTCGGTGAATGGCTCCAAGACTCCCTGACTGGCAAACCCAAATCTGTTAGGATAGGTAATAGAACTTCAGCCATCATCATCACAAACACATGCACTCTTCAGGGATGTGTCCTCAGCCCCATCCTCTACACCTCGTTCACACACGACTGTGTCAACTTCCACAAGGACAACAACATCCTAAGGGTCACAGATGACACCGCAGTGACAGGAAGCATTACTGGCGGGGAAGAAACGGCCAAAAGGATGATGGCCAGTGATGGTGTCATGGTGTGTGGATGATAACCTCACCCTCAATACGGACAAGACAAAGGACATGATAATAGACATGAAGAAGGAGAGGAGACCTCATCAGCCACTGTTCATCTGAGGTCTTGAAGTTGAAAAGACTGAGCAGTTTTAGACACCTGGGTTTCAACATCAGTGAGAACGTCACCTGGACCCTCAACACCATGCAGACAGTTAAGAGCAGCTGTTCTTACTGAGAAGGCTGAGGAGGTGTAGCATGTTGCCTAAGATCCTCATGGTATGGTACACCAGCACCACTGCTCTGGACCGCAGATGCCTGCAGCAAGTGGTAAAGACCACTAAACCAGAGAGGATCACCAGGGCTCCACTGCCTTCTTTGCAGAGCTTCTACCACTGCAGAGTCCACAGGAGAGCTGCCTCCATCGCCAAGGACCACACCCACCTCGGACTCAAACTGTTCACACTCCTACCCTTTTGCCAGAGGTACAGGAGTGTGAAATGTAGAACAGCAGGACGAAATAACTTATTTTACCCAGCTGCCATTGGACTCATAAAAAACTGACAGGAGTCAATAACCATGTACTGCCTCACAATTCAGCACTTTATATCCAGTGCTGCGCTCAACTGTTCATGTCACTTAACTGTTTATTTGAACCATCTGCATCCAACCTGCACCTGCATTTTGTGAGTTTGCACATTCAAGTTGCACTCAAATTTAACGTTTTCCATTTCTAATACTGTTTACATGTCTGTGTACTGTTTACATCTCCCTGCACTGTTTGCATTTCCCTGCACTGTTTATATTCGAGACCATGGCTCTTAGCCGGAAACAGGCTGAGTGCCCATTCCAGGTCGGGGAGGAGGTCTTGTTTCAAGTGGAGCGGTGTGGCGCAGAGGGCTAGAGTGGTCCTTGGAACCGAACATTCCTGGTTCCTCCTAGCCATTCGAAGTGTTGTTGACTAAGACATTGAACCCCTAACTGCTCCCCTTGCGCTTTTCTTCAGTTGCCTTCTGCTCATGATGTGTTTGTGATGGGTTAAATGCAGTGGTCAAAATTTTGCTCTATGTATAGCTGTATGTGACAATAAAGGCATTTCTTCAAGTATCTCTGGGTCTTTTTCACAAGTGAGGGAATGATGCAGCATCAGAAGTGATGCAGGCTCTGCATCGCTCTGTCTTGGTGAAGAAGGAGCTGAGCCAAAGGGCGAAGGCGCTCAATTTACTGGTCAATCTGCGTTCCTACCTTCACCTATGGTCATGACCTGTGGGTAGTGACCGAAAGAACAAGGTCGTGGATCAAAGTGGCTGAATTGAGATTTCTCTGCAGGGGGGTCCTGGGCTGTCCTAAAAGATAGGGTGAGGAGTTCAGCCATCCAGGAGCGGCTAAAAGCAGAGCCGCTGCTCCTCAGCGTGGAAGGAGCCAGATGAGGTGGCTCGGGCATCTGGTCAGGATGCTTCCAGGATCCCTCCCTGCTTAGGTGTTCCACGCAGGTCCAACCAGGAGGAGGCCCCGGGGAAGACCCAGGACATTCTGGAGGGACTATGTATCTAGGCTGGCCTGGGAACACCTTGGGATCCTCCAAAGGAGCAGGACCAAGTAGCTGGGTAGAGGGACGTCTGGGCCTCTCGGATTCACTGCTGCCCCCGCAGCAGACGCACGCAAGTACCTGCGGGATGTCATCGTCAGATACCAGTGCTTGCCCTGCCGGCGCTACAATGGGGGCGCGAACCGATGCAGGCAGACCAAGCAAGTTGGCCGGATGCCATATGGCAGTACCAAGTCCGAGGAAGTGTGTGATTCCACCTCGGCCACATCGCCGCAACACGCTCGGCCATCCGCGCCCGCCGTGACCGTCCTCTACTTCTGGTAGAGTGACCCTGACGCCTGGTTTCAGCATGTAGAGGCGCTGACCCAAGGTACTTTTTGGTGGTCACAGCGCTGGACCGGCACTCGATATAGCGAGCCATGGAGCTGTTGCGCAACCCCCCGCTGACAGGTAGATACGACGCACTCAAAAGTCTACTGGTCCGGAGGTACAGCCTGCTGACAGGCTCTTCTCACGTTCCGGTTTAGGCGACGGGTCGGCTGTGGACCTGATGGAGAGCATGCTGGCGCTGAGCATGCTGGGAGCCCATGCTGGGAGCCCACTCGCGCGAAAACTGGTGGTCCCACCATCTCCCGCCTGAAAACGCGTCCTGAGGACGACCGAGCAGTTCACAGTCCAGAGAGTGGTGCCAGATCCCCAACGAACGTCGCCAGGGGTCGTGGATAGATCCGAAAAGGCAGCCACCCCGGAGAGGCGAAGGACTGTCCTCTGCTTCTTCCACGGCAGATTTGGCAGCAAGGCGAGGTGTTGCGTGGAGCCATGCTCATACAGGGTGTCTGCAGAACGGCGGAGCCGGAGCTCAGCTGCAGACACACCCAGCTGTTGTACATCAGAGACTCGAGGTATGGACTGCAATTCCTGATAGACTCCGGGTCACAGAAGAGCCTTCTCCCCCCAAAGCAGGCAAACATTCTGGCCAGAGGCAGCAGCCCGCTACTCAGCGCCGCTAATGGGTAGTTAATAACGACGCTGGTTCGCGGTCGGTGTCTGTTTGTTTCGGTGGCCACCATTTTGAATGGGACTTTATGATCGCTTCCATCACGGTCCCCATCATCAGCGTGGATTTCCTGTGCACCAACGGGCTGTTCGTGGATGTTTCGAACCACCACTTAATTGATGCCGTGTCTTTCGCCACCTATCCGTGCGAGATGGAGGGGGTGGGCTGCAATCCCACACTAACTTTATGTTGTCGGGGGATATATATCAAAGTTTTCTGGCAAAATGTTTCTGGCCAATGTTTTCGACCGAAGCGCGCGTGGAACACTACATCCCCATGGTGGGACCACCAGCTTTCGCGCAAGCACGCCGGCTAGACGCAGCCAAGCTAGCAATCGCCAAGTAGGATTCTTCCTCCATGGAACACCTGGGGATAGTGCGGCGGTCCAACAGCCTGTGGGCCTCCCTGCTCCACATGGTACCCAAGGCCGACGGGTCGTGGCGCCCCTGCGGCGACTTTTGTCGATTGAATAACGTCATCGGAAACGACCGTTACCCCATCCCCCATATTCAAGATTTCTCAGTGCGGCTAGCAGGGGCCACTTTTTTTTCCAAGGTGGACCTGATGCTTGGTTATCACCAGGTGCTGGTGCGTGCAGAGGACGTGCCCAAGGCTGCAGTGGTCATCCCATTTGGGCTTTTTGAGTTCCTGCGCATGCCTTTCGGCTTGAAGGGGGCCGCTCAGACCTTTCAAAGGCTTATGGATTCGGTGATGCGTGACCTCTCCTTCATGTTTGTGTACCTGGACAATATCCTGGTGGCAAACCTGTTGGCTGACGAACACCTGGAGCACCTGACACAGGTTTTCCGTCGTTTGCATGACCACAGCCTTATCGTCAACTCGGCTAAATGTCAGTTTGGACGGTCGGTGATTGATTTCCTGGGCCATCGCATTTCTCCACAAGGTGCAATTCCATTGCCAGCAAAGGTGAAAGCAGTGACTGCCTTCCCCCGCCTGGCTTCGGTCAGGGCGTTGCAGGAGTTCTTGAGCATGGTCAATTTCTACAGTCGTTTCCTCCCTCATGCTGCCAACCTCCTTCAGCCGCTTTATGGGGCTCTGCCGTCCAAGAGGGGAAGCGACATGGTCGACTGGACACAGGAGCAGGTTCAGGCTTTTGACGGGGCTAAGCACGCCCTGGCTGACACATCTCTTCTGGTCCATCCGGCTCCTGAGGCACCCATAGTATTGACGACTGACGCATCTGATGTCACTGTGGGGGCTGTGGTTGAACAGAGGGTGGAGAACGCATGACAACCCCATGCATTTTTTTGCCGCAAGCTGCAGGACGATGAGCGAAAATATAGCATGTTTGATAGGGAGTTGTCAGCACTGTATTTGGCGATGTACGGTCATTTCCGCTTTCTCCTGGAAGGCCGCACGTTCGCGGTGTATGTGGATCATAAGCCTTTGATATTCGCCATGTCAAAAGTGGCCGAGCCGTGGTCCGCTCGCCAACAGTGACACCTTGCGGCCATTTCAGAATTTACAGCTGTCATTCGGCATGTGTCAGGGAAAGCCAACCCGGTGGCGGATTGCCTGTCGCATGTGCCAGTGTGCCCGGTGCATGTCGGGATGGATTTCTCAGCTATGGCTGCCGACCAGCCCAGTGACCCAGATGTTCTCACCCTAAAGTAAGCGCACACGGGCATCAAGCTAGAGGAGGTAGTGGTACAGGAACGCGGCCCGGCTCTCCTGTGCGACGTCTCTACTTGACGGCCCCGCCCGGTGGTTCTGGTGGCCTGGCGCCGGCAAGTGTTCAACTCCGTGCATTCCCTTTCACATCCGGGCGTCCGAGCTTCGGTGAAACTGGTTGGGGCTAAGTTCGTCTGACCAGGCATGCGTAAGAACGTCAAGGAATGGGCCGTTCTGTGTGTGCCGTGCCAGCATGCTAAGGTTCACCGGCATGTTAGGGCTGCCCTCGAGCCGTTTCCGATTCCGGCCAGGCGGTTTGACCATGTGCATGTTTACCTGGTAGGCCCTCTGCCACCTTCACAAGGGTTCATGCATCTGCTCACAATGGTTGATAGGACAACCAGGTGGCCTGAGGTTGCGCCGTTATCCTCCATGGCGACCTCAGACGCGTCTAGGGCATTTCTCTCTGCCTGGGTCACCCATTTTGGCACTCCGTCCGACATCACTTTGGACAGGGGTCCGCAGTTTGTATCGGCACTTTGGTCGGCGCTTGCTGGGTCATTGGAGGCTACGGTGCACCGTACAATAGCCTACCACCCTCAGGCCTCTCACCCCACGGGACTAGGTGCTGGGGATGGCTTAGGCCTGCGCTTATATATGTGCACCCCGGAAGTGTTCCTGGTTGGTTCGTAGTATGGTGGTGCTTGTGAATAAACTCAATCTTTGCATTCAAGACTCCAAGCCTTCGTCATTGTTTATTCCTTGCCGAGCGCCACACATCATACATTATGATTCATACGTCGTACATCTAATATTGCAAATGTTTTAATAGATTTTAAACTCAATAAATTGCAGTGATATAATTAAATGACCAGAGTTCCTCGAATACCATAAGAAACATTGAGACGATAAAATCTTTTATTTTACCAGGAAAAAACAAGAGTCAATAAAAGCATAATCGGCTTTTTTAGGTCTATTCTTACAGACAAATCCAAAAGTATGCTTTTCTCAACATTTCTCCTGCAGCTTTCCGAAGGAGAAGATCATGTCTATTGTTGACCCCTTTATCCTAAACCTGCACTGAGCCTCCCGGTTGATACAGTTGGCTGAAGGCTGCAGTCTGCCCAGGATGACGCGGGTTAAAAACCTGCTTGACAATATTAATAAGTTTATGCCAAAGTAATTCTTGCAGCTACTCGTATCCCCACGGTTCTAATGCAGGTTGATGATATCCATGTCCTGAGGTGCCACTGCTTCCCCCCAAAATTGAAGTGGGTGGTGAGAAAGAGATTTAAAGAGAGAGCTCTGCTTCACAGCCAGCTTGATGACTGCTGGCGGGATATTGTCATTTCATGGGTTTTTGCCACAAGTCAAGGACTCAATGGCTTTACATGGTTCATCTGTTGTCGGTGGATTGTCCAACTTTTTCATGGTAGGCAGGCAGCTGACATTCTCAATGGCTTCCTGAGTGACTTTATGCTCCCTTGAGAAGAGCTTCTGGTAGCTTTCTGCCCATCTTACCATTTGTTTGCTGCTATCTAGGATAATACGCCCTGATGATGACCTGATTGGGGCAATCCTTTACATGCTGGGGACAAAGACTTTCTTCATTCCTTAATGCATGGCTAGGATATTGCCACTATCAAATGCAGCTTGTATGCTCTCACAGAGGTTCAGCCAGTTGGGAATGGCAGATCTCTGGGCATTGGCCTGGTCTCAGCTCTGGCTTTCAGTAGCCCAACAAATATTTTCTTTGAGGAATGCTTTTTGTGACTCAACGAAGCTGCTCTTTTTATTGCTACTGCTTGCATAAGTTCAAGTAGTCTAGCTTTGAAGAAACCTTTGCCACCACCCCCATCCCACCCCACAGACACACATGCGTGCCAAATATCTCAATGGCTATTGATTGGATAGCAACATGGAAGGGGTTCCATCTGCTGTTTGCTGTGCTAAAACGCTCAAAAAGATATTTTAGATTGGAAATTAAGCTAAACAAAGCAATGTGTCACAAATGTTGATTTAACATCTAAACTTTTTGTTGTTTAAGGACATAAAGAAGCAACAACTTGCTGCTGTTTTATCAGTTATGTTTCAATAGTCGATTGAACCAATGAACTATCAACTTAGAACCAATACTAAAGCTAAGAGGTACAAACTTTAGACTAGAATTACTTTTTATTGTTTCTATGCTAAAATATTCAAACAACCTCATTTTCATTCATACACGATTCAAATGTTAGCTTGAGGTGCTCGGCGAGGATAAATGAGTCTTAGATGGGATGATCTTTAATAATGAGCACAACCATACCACTATACAACAACCACGACAGTGCACTTCCAGGGCGAATTTATTCCTCCGGCTTAAACAACACCCACCCGCCCCTAGTCCCGTGGGGTTAGAGGCCACGCCCCTCAGTGTCCACCACAAGCCAATATTTGTCTTTCCTCTATTGGCTAATATAACAAAAGCCTGACCAGTAGCTGTTCCCCAGGGCCAAGAGTTAAAGTAAATCGAACATTGACTAAAATTGAAAACACCAGAATAAGTAACTTTTAAATTTGATGTCCACGGATTAGAGCTTTTCTTGTCATCATTGAACTAAAATGCAACTACAAAATCAAAGTCGAACAGAAACTAAGCTGAGGTATTGCTAATAAACAATCCCAAAATTTCAGGTGGGTTTTTTTAAAGCTTCGCCCTTGGTCACAGTCCTGATTCAATCTCTTACTGAGGAAAGATTATGACTACTGTTGCAAATATTAAACAAGTTACATTTGACATCAGATAAATGTCCCTACTCAAAAATAACTTGCTCAGTCTCAAATGAAAAAAAGCGAACAAATTTGGGAAAGGACAAACGTACTAGGCAGCATCAAAACAAACCATCTCTTTCCGACATACAACTAGACGGACCTACATATTGGAGGCGGTCAGCACCATTACCACATGAGAGGAGGGAAAGAGGAAGGCTAGTAGGAAGGCCTCAGCAGCTGAAATATCATCTCCAGGACAGAAATGGTGGGAAGAAGAATCCCAGCCTCTGGTTCCTCCCCGGCAGGAGTTGCTCACAAACAACATGCTGAGGTTGGGACCCCACGGCCTCGGCGTCTATTGCCTGGTAACCGTTTACTTTGTGCCACTCACCATTTGCTTCTGTGCTACACACACACACACACAAACACACACAAACACACAAACACACGCACGCACACACTCCCTCCTCTGACCGGGGACAGGAAGCATGTGGACGGAAAAGATGGGGCCCACACTAAGTGCCTCCACATTCTCCGCTCCCTTCGATGAAGCCCTTCCTCATCCTTTCCAGGATCCAAATGCTGTGAGAGGCTCTGGCCCCTGACCTTGACCAGGTGGTCCGATGGTCCAGACCAACCACGGCTGAGCAGAACTAATGAAGGTCTGCATGTGGAGCAACGGCTCTAAAATCAGGTACCTTCAGGTTCTTATCTCTAAAGTTCCAGCAGGTGTGGAATCACCATAAATGACCAGGTGTGGAATCACCAGGTTTATTAATTCTGAGATGGTAGTCGAAGGCTTGGTTGAAGTTGAAGGCTGTCCAAATTCATCCAAACAAAACATTTGGGTTCACGGGGTCTGTCCAGCCGGATTACCTGCCACCTGATCCAACTCACCACCAGGTGGTAATCAGTAGACAGTGCTGCTCCTCTCTCCAGCCCTAGTGTCCAGAAGTGTGGCAGATCTGGTGTGACAATAAAGTTGATCATTGATCTTCGCCCGAAGGTGTTCTGGTGCCATGTAAACTTGACAACATCATTATGTCCCAACAGGGAGCTTATTATGACAAATTTATGTCTTGCACGAAAGTTCAATAACAGAACACCATTTGGGTGAATGTCAGACAGTGTTCTCCCCAATCACATTATTCCAGGTGTCTCTGTCATTGCCCATATTGAATTGGGCCCTAAATGATTCGTTCATTTGTATTTATTTTTACTGATGATGGGTTAAATCAAATTTCTAATTTGACACTGATGAGCCATCTGCGTAGTGGGCATATTTAATAAAGGGCCTCTTGCACTCAGCTGTTTGCAGTTGCAGTGATGAGAGAGGGAAGCAATAATGCAGCAAAGCATCTCTTCTTTTTCTTTTAATATGTTTTAAGTTGGCTGGACAATCTGATGAAGCGTTTGGTGCATACGCATTAAAAACCATCGGGACTCTCCTTCCCTCCATAATTGCAAAGAGTTGACCCTGTTGTTAAGAGAGGAAAACATCAACATGTTCTGTGACATTATTGCTATTATATCTCAAGGTCAGAAACCTTGAGACTTACTAAAGTAAATCAAGACTAAAACTGTCCCCCAGGTTCCTGGGCATATGTAAGTGTTTCATTTCAAGTCAAAACAACATTTGACGAGAAAGTTTTTAATGTAATTAAAAACATTTTACCAGAGGATTTGTATCAACTGGCTAGAGCTTATGCCCATGTGTTATGCAAATATATATTTACCAAAAATGTCCTTAATTGCCAGATAATACTGATATTTTAATTCGAAAAGGAGCTTCTTAACTATTATGGAATAATTTTCTGGTTGAAAATTTCCAGCTTCTGTTGCCTTTAAAATGTTTAGAACATTTTAAACGGTTTCATTTTCAAATAATGAGTCCATCAGGGGGACATTTCATGTTAGATGTTTTGGAGAGAAGGTCAGAGAAGCCAGACTGAGATGGTTCGATCATGTACAGAGGAGGGATAGGGACTATATTGGTAGACGGATGCTGGAATGGAAGATGCCAGGCAGGAGGTCAAGAGGAAGACCGAAGAGAAGATTTATGGATGTAGTGAGAGAAGATATGAAGGTAGTTGGTGTGAGAGAGGAGTATACAGAGAATAGGGTTAGATTGAGGAGGTTGATTCGCTGAGTCGACCCCTGAAAAGGGAAATGCCGAAAGGAAAAGAAGAAGAAGGTTTTCAAATTTCCAATTTATTAGCATACTACTTTTGTTTGTCTTTTTGGGTCTTCTGACAACTAGGACTTGTAACATTAGGCATATCATAAAAAAGTCAGTAGCCCAAAAAAAAACAAAACATTAACACAACTTATTTGCGCAATTTCTGTAACCCCGTTTTACTCAGCATTTTTATTACAGTGGTATATCAAACGTTCTGAACACACAATTGTTTTTTTTAATTTAAAGAAATAAAAAAACCTTCTAAAAAGTCTGAGATATTAATGTAGATGTAAGGTAATTAAAGTTTGGTTCACAATGAATACAAAGTTTTATGAATCGTTAAATTAAGTATAATTGAAATTTCCCCACTGTGGGATGATTAAAGGAATATTCTCTTCTATTATTATTGTTATCTTAAAAATAAAGTGTTAATTATTTGTTTGTCTAACAGACTGACAGCTGGATGGGAACACAGTGGATGAGCATTCGATAAAGAGAGTTCTTACATTTTACATCATCTATCACCAATTCTCGTTTCTGATTTGTTAGTGCCATCCTGCAGCACAGAATCTAGAAGACAAAAAGTTTGACTTGTTTTGTCTATAATTGTGAGACATCCAGTTTCCAGCCTCACTGGTCTGTACGTCAAAAGAACGACTGTTGGCATGTCTGAACTACAACTGTAAATGAGAATCCTGCTGCATTATAAAATTCACCAGTCTGCTATTATAGTCAATATTACAATTAGAAATAATAATAATAATAATAATAATGTATACTTTATGAAGTATATAATATATGAATAAAGGACAATTGTCAAATAATTCATTGCTTAACTGTGGTATAAAACACAACATGTGGATTATAATGCAAACTACTTCTCTTTTCGCAGTATTTCTACTGGCAGTAAATATAACTGATAAATCATCAAGACAAAGATGACGAAGGCGACAAGGACAACGAAAACAATGACAAGGGTCAGGAAGCTAAACAAGAATGGCTGAGCTGGAAGGTCACTGTCATTCATGTTGTTTTGGGAATGATATTTCAGACATAATTCTGAACAGGATACTTTCATTTGGACATTGAAATGTCTCATTTTTGATATTTGTTTTTGTCAGAAAGTTTGACCTTCACAGCTTTCAATGATATTGTTGTCTTGACATCTAAGAGAAGGAGGTTCAGTTCCTTGCTGACACCAGCTCTCTACAAAATAGAGCAGGCAGAGGGATAACTGGCTGTGAAGACCTTGTTCTCTGTGCCGTAGACATGAAAGCTGTAAACCTTCCCATTGTAGGAGTAGAAGGCCTGAGTAAGAGGGACGAGTTCCAGCGTCTGCCTCTGTGAATAGACACATTTACAGATTACACTGAATTGAACACACACATTGATGATCCACCAGAGCACAAAAATGTTTTCAGGTTACAGCTGAAAACACCAATACCTAAGTTCACATTTTACATCTAAATAACACACATCTTTATGAGCTAAACTATAATATACAGACTACTCCTAAATTACACCTGAATGCAACTTAGAGTCTTACATTTTAGAGTTTAACTGATGAGCATTTAAGTTAGAAAGGAATAATAATGAGCAAAAATGTACTGTCCTGTTGATAATGACCTGATAAGCTGCCTGACTGGCTAAAATACATGACCATTAGCAGCAATATATTTAAAAATGAAGGAAAAATGGAAAAAAAAAACATCTTAATAAATCAGAAGACACATGTAATCTGAGTAAATGCTTTGTACAGTTACCTGCTGTAGGATGCGGCTGGTGGAACCAAAGCGACTCAGATGTTCGTTGATCAGTTTGTTAGAAACATCACAGATTTCCTGATCAGGAAAACCCTGGATGGGATAGACCTGATATACACATACAGACAAAGGGTTTAAGTCACAGATGCATTACCAGAAGAACATTGTGAAAACATTCTAGAAGAAGCATGAAGCACCAGCAGGCTCTGATCAATGAAGAACGGATCTCCTGTAACTTTCTCAAACTTTTTGTCTGGGAAGTCAGGCTGGCGGTCAGGAATGAAGACCGAAATGTTGTTCTTCCTGCACACGCACACACGAACAGACACACAATCATGTATAGACATATGTACTGTAGATTCACAAAGAAACAGAAATTATGACACGTGTGCACAGACATGCAAATATATGTCCTGTATACTCAAAGGCACATACACAGACACAAATACAAGGATGTGTGTGAATGTGAATGTCACAATTTGGGCACGAAAAGTGCAAGCACATAGTTGTGTATGTGTACACGGGGTCTTGACTGGTCTAATGGGACCGCAAGAGTCCCATCAGAGTATGTACAGTATGTGTGCTAAGGGTGTCTGTTTGTGTGCTTATTTGTACCATGTGACAGTCAGCTGGATAAAGTGCAGTAGGTTCTGGCTGCCATGACAAATCGAGCAGGTTTTAAACCCATGAGCCTGACAGGACACACACCTAAAGGACAGAGACTACAGTTTGAACCCTTCATACACACACACACACACACACACACACACACACACACACACACACACACACACACACACAAACACACACAGATGCGCACACAGACACACATACACATACACATACACATACACATACACATACACATACACATACACACTACACATACACATACACATACACATACACGTACACACGTACACGTACACGTACACGTACACGTACACGTACACGTACACGTACACACACATACATACACATACATATACACATACACACAGCATGTCACTCCTCCCAATAATGAATGTGATTTATCTGGAAGACATAGTTATGACTTGTCAACAATTAGTTTTTCTGCTTAACTTTGACCATTTTAAGTGGTTACTTTTCAGGTATTTTTTTTCTTAATCATCTTTTCTTTAATTCTAGATTTTGATTTGACTACAAAAAAACTCTAAAGAGAAAGAAGAATCATAGAAGAATCATATCAGTCAAGAATTTTCAAAGAAAACATTTTCCACAAGCCTGATACATCAAAGCATCATCCTTTCTATATTTATAGACACCATAATTGTAGTGTAATGAAAAGTGTCAAAAAGGTGTTATAATTTAAGAATATTTTCCATTTCTTTTTCAAAAATCCTTTCCGGTTGAGATCCTCACAATAGACCACATCTGGAAAGACCTTTAACAGCAGGATCTTACCTCTTCCAACCTCGGCCGTGACACGAAGTGCAGCGCTTTTTGTGTGACCGGCCATGACCGTGGCAGAACACGCAGCGTTTCTGCAGAGAATGACATGAGCATAAAATGGTATATGGACTCGCACTGTGTCACCAGAAGTAGCACAGGCAACATATTGGGAAATTACCTGTCCTCTGCCATGACACATAACACACAGGGTGCGTCCACAGCCACTGCACTTATGACACAGCTTGAACGAAGAACAAAAAAGGTCAATCATTTGAATTGTTTTCATCCAGAAAACTGATTTCCTGCCCATAGGGGGGCTGTCATAGTGTCACACCTTCACGAAGGATGAGTGCGGCACACGAATCTTCTCAACTAGATCAGTGAACGCGCCAGGAGTTGCCACAGGAACGTCCCAGGGTGGAGGACTCATCCCGAACTGAGGGCCATCGATAGACTGCCCTGATAAAACACATACTAACTCATCTGTTTGATTAACTGGGATTAAGTATCTATTGTCAAAATAAATCTGCAATAAAATACTGGCAAAAGTGTGAAATAGCTAGTAGTTACTGACGCCCAACAAATTCAGTTATGTGTGATAATGTCTGACCCTCCAGAGCAATAAATCAGGTTTTTTCATTATTTTACCATTGTAGGGTTCAAACTGCCATCCACTGGTTCTAGTCTCGCAGTGTGTCTCCAGTCGATACTGCAGGATAGACATTTGAACATTATCAGAAGGTGACATTGACTGCACTATCAGATGAAGGAAATACATTTAATTATTGCATTACTCTGAAATATACTGAAGGAGTGCAGTACCCGGTAAACAGTGATGGGCTTGAGCTCCTTAAAGGTTAAGTTTCGAGCAGGTTTTGAACTGTATCTCCACTTGGATTCCACGAACTTCATTAGGGCATCCCGGGCAACATCCTCTGACACTGATGGAACCCTAAGGACAAGTAACACTCTGAAACAGTCTTTGACATGTCATATGTTTTCACTACACTATTTCAGGTTTAGACACATGTAATTACAGATGGACAACATGTTTATCTGGTCATTTTTTGGAACACCAGCGTTTAATGTTACCTACAATGATTCCACACTGTCTGACATTCGTAATGTGCATATTAGGCCTAAAATCAAGGCACAGGCACTAACCCATGGGTATTAAGTATCCTATGAGTCCTTGTATGGACCGTATTGGTGGTCTGTGTTTATGTCTTTGTACCTGACATTGGGCACCAACGTGTTCCGGTTCACTTCCGGCAGGGGGGTGTAGGCCGGAGGTGGTGGGTATAAGGGGTTATCATCATCTGGACAGAAAAACAGGAAGTGAGCACAGAGATAACATTGAAGAAGGAGAGAAAAAACTGATTACTAACCCCCTCCTTTGTGACCCTGATAGCCATGGATGTCATCTAGCCAGCCAGGGGGTGGGGCTGACGGACCCTCTTCTGGGATGTTCGGGTCTGAAACATGAAGACAAGTCACTTCCAGAAGTTTCTTATGGTTTTATTTGTAACTGTGATACATTCATTAACTATTTGGTCTTTACAAACTTCCATTAAGATCGAAAGCTGATACCTGCTTTGATATTTCTCAAATTCCTCATGTAAAAGTTGGCTTTCAATTTTCAGAACATATTCTATTCATTCGTGTTCACATATTATACATTCTGATTTAAAAATTAACCTGAGAACTTGAAAACCTAAACTTACTTATTTTTTATAACAGTCATAATATTAGTTTAAATAATATTAATAATCATGAGAAAAAGAAGAACAATATACTACCTGTCAGTTCTGAAGAATCCACAGCAGCTTCATTTTAAAGTCAGGGACTGAACAATATCAGGCCTAACCTTTTCTATTGTAGATTGGCAATTATGTTAAATCTTAACCTTATTTACTTACTTACTTAATCTTACTTAAAACTCAAACCACTGCAACTGATGTCTTGAACATCTGTCTTTTTAACTCAGGTATTTATTGGACTATTGAAGTTGTCCATACTGTCTTGAATGTTGTTCTCATGTAAGGTTCAGCACTAAATGCTAATTCATAGAAAGAGACAAGGAATCATCAAGAGATTTTTATTGAGAGTTTAAACCTGCAATGTAACTTATTTCACTGTCATTCATGGAGGGACAAGCATCCTTACTGAAGTATCACTTTTAAATGAAGGAAGTGTCTCTAATCATTAGGACATTTTACATCTTTTTGGTACCTTCTTATAAATCTGTAAAGAACTCAGAAGGGAAAATTCTAGAAAAATTGATTTTTGAAATGATAGACGAAAAAAAATTACATATATTTTTACAATACATATGACTGATTGGATAGCTCAGTCAGTTAAGCTGATAAACTTAAATCCTGTTCAGGGCACAATATCTAGGTGTGCTGAACAGCTAAGAGATGGCAGCTTCTATCTCAGGATGACGACAACACTCAGTCAAAAATGGGCTGCTATAGTTGTTTGGGGATAAGGACACCCTGACAAGAAATTGTCTAATCGAACGCAGCACACAGCAAGGAGGGCAGAGAATAAGACACTGCTACTACACCCTAAACCCTAGTTGGAAAGGGGTACATAAAGAAGATATAGGAAACACGAATGCTTCAAAACTCCACAAAAAATTGGAAACCCACCCAGAGGCTGGCCAAAGGCCATACAATCTGCATCATGAAGGACCCAAAGAGGGGCCCAGTACCATCCAACGACTGGCCTATAACCTACCTATAACATGGAAGCTCCTGTCAGGCACTTCCATTTTTGAAAGCATTCTTAGTGTAGGACAATGGAACATACACTTAGTGTCGGACAATGACAAACAGAAACACACGCATATACAGCATATATCTGATGTTAATAATAAAATACATTGAAACTATTCAAATTAATAAATATTCTCATTCAACTATATTTCTATTTTCCTTTTTTTAGTATTATCAAGTAAATTGTTCTCCATTTCTCCTGTGTTTTTGAAAGAATTATATAATATCCTATTAGCATACCAAGAACTGTTGAATAGCAAAAAATAAAAGATTTCTACTTGATTGCAACAAGAAAACAAAAAAAATTGATTACAGGAAAGTTTTGGAATACAACCAACTGTGTTACAGGTTAAGTCACATTTTTGACAGAATCTCTGCAGATATATACACATGGAGTCCAAGAGCAAGAAAAAAAAGAAGTTAAAAAACTACTGTATGAGTCAACCAACGTAGCTTTTGTTTAATATTCAAAGACTAAAAAAAACTTAATATGCCGACAGTTTGGGTTGGCAACTTTGTATGTTCTGTCACTCATTCATCTACAACAACCTCTAGTGACACAGCCATCTACAGCAACACCTGGCCTGAGGGCTTCCGCACTTCGTCTCTGTGCGTCACGTTGCCAAGGCAACATAGTAACAACAGCTAAATTACAGATAAAAATACACTGGACACAATGGATCCTTCTGCCAACCGGGGTTGTAAGGTAGTGTAGGGGCAATCACTGAGCCAGTCAATAGGTTCACTTCATGCAGGGTTATTGTTGCAATTAAAAACAGTGTAAAGTCAATAATGCCAGTGTCCTGAGGTTGCAGGTCATTTACTAAAAGCAGAGGTTTGTGATGTTTGGTGTCGGAGGGCACATTGTGGTTGGAGGATTTGATAAACTCGTTTACCTACTGATTAACACATTTGGCAAGTTTTCAGTTCATTCATTGCTTTTTGAGGTATTTCCAGCTGATTTTCTAGCATTTTTTGCTTGTCATATCAGAGCATAAATGCGCATTTAATGTTAGCAGAAAGGTTCCGTAGTGCTCTTGCGTGAAAGAAGTACAACCTGATACACAGTCCCTGGAATTCCGGCCATTTTTTGCAGCATTTTACTGTATTTTAGTTTGGGAGTTACTTTTTTTTTTTATCTGAATTTTTTCATGTATTTTACCAAATTTTGAGGAGAATTCCTGTATCCTCCACCATTAGATCTCAATGTCAAACCTTCTATTTGTTCTTCGGACTGTCACTGCTGGTTTTGTCTATTACAATAGGAACACCAAGGATATCACAATGAACCTTTTGAATAAAAAACATGAGAAAGCACAGGGCAGAGGACAGGTAACAAAGGATATTAAACAATAACAATAAATATAAATAGAGACATTAAGAAAGGACAGAGACAACAACAGTGGAAAGATAAAAATAGATAAACTACTACTTGAGAACAAGAGTAAAGTGACGTGACTGTGTGAGTTTACTCTAAATTCTTTAATAATAGTGTATAGTTTATTCATCCCTCCTGGGGAAATTTGTTCCCTGCCTTTAACCCATCATGGATGAACCATGAGCAGTTGGCTGCCATCTGCCAGCACCAGGGGAGCAGTTAGGGGTTCAGCATCTTGCTCAACAAGCGGAGAATCCAACCAGAGAGGTTCGGTTCTAAGGACAATCGCTGTACCTCCAGCACTACTCCGCCCCAAGTTACTAATAATAATCAAGTCATTGCTTTGTGGTCATTCATCTGACATAATAAATCTGCAATCCTCATTTATATGGCAACATTGGTCTGATTTCAGTATTTGGAATCATTTATCAAAAGTATAATCAAAGTATTTGTTTGAACTTGAGGATTAAGCTTAATTTTAATGTTCAAAGCCATGCAATTACAATGTCATAAGTGTTGCATACAAATCTGATTGTCACATTATTCTTGAATTTGTACCGCGGGTTTTCCAGGGTGTCAAACTGACTTTGATTAATTTTTCTTGTCAATAAAATAAATCGATGTAAAGGTGTGTTCTTTGATTCGATGTGATTGATGTTTTAATTTTAAAAAACGAACAAAACAAAGAGCACTTTTCTTCGACCAAACATTTCTTCTGCGTAATCGCACTAATACTTTTGATGACGGAGCGGATAAAATCTCATTTATTAATGAAATGAGTTGAAAATTCGCCATTTATTTCTCGAACAAAACTCAAGACACACTAAAACTACACTAAAACAATGTCTCCCCTTAGACTTTAACATCAGAAGTAAATGTGCCAGTCAGAGTAAATGATGGAGAGTCAGTTAGTAAACAGAAACATTCCGCAGTTCTACAGGTTATTTTCACCAGAACTGACCGGAAACGCCCTCAGTTTCGGAGACTCTCTTCAAAGCCCGCAGGACAAACGGTGGGAGTGCCTGCCTCCTTGGCTACGGTTCGAACGGAAAAGCGGCTTGAATCTCTCCGTTAAATCCGGTATTTCCACGTTTGTACTTACCGACACCGGGAATTGGACTGTTGTCCATGTTCACTTCGACTCAGAAGTAACCGAATGTGCAAGATGTCAATTTAACATATTGGGTCAGCGATGCGATTTCTTTGATTTTCAAAATAAAAACTCGGAGTGAAACGTGATGGGGTGGGGTGGGGGGTGGGGGTTGATTTATTGCCGAATATATTATACATCCAAATAACTTTAAAGTGACCACCCCATGTATTAAAATGCCATGTATAAAGAACAATTTGTGTTTCTCTATATGATAGACTAATGACCGATCCAGGATGTACCAGTACCTGCCATTCAAATAATCTCAGTCAGGATTCACTCCATCATCCCCTCGACTCTGCTGGTTATGTCCATTCTGTTGATGAACAAATTAGCCAGCAAGCAAACGTCTTTCACTAATGTATCGGAGAGAACGTTGGTTTTTAATCACTGCAATGGACATAAACATCTAACACCTTAAGTGAGTGTGTTTAACTGACTTGAGTGACTTGACCTGAAGGACTCAAACACAGGCCATGTTTGACGAAATTACATGTCAGTATTTGTTGTGTTGAGCACTTGTCAATTATCAAAACCGTCCCATGTCTCACTAACAAACACAAACACTCGAAACTACATCAAAAATATGACAGGGACATTAATAAAATAGGAATGTTTGAGAGCGAACATTACTTTCCCACGAGTCTTTAGGGTTACACCTCAAATGAGTGTGATGACACCGCCGCCACACTATACAATGTCATCAGTGAATGTACCATGCAAAGTCAGTATGTTTTTGTATTCTATTTTATTTATGTTTATTTCTTTGATTTTATTTTGACAGAAACCTCCATGATTTTCCTGGCTGACGCCTTATGCATATATGTAACTTGATGCAGCTGCGGACCGCGCCCCCGCAGCTTCACATTCACTCCGTCCAAGATGCTGTCATGTACATTCTTCTAACAAGAAACAATCAGTGCACGACTGACTATAAACAACAACCTAGGCCTTTTTTCCTCAGAGTAAATTGGCTTTAAATATCATTTGCACACACACAACCACACACACGTTTTATATACACAGACATAACTCCCAACACACACACACATATATATATACATATATATTATATATGCATATTCGATAGGGGTCATAGTAGTTGTGCAGGGAGTAGTACAAGTCTTAGCAGCACAAAGGGAGATCAGAGAAGTTTTTACTCTAGAGTTGAAACATGTAAAAATAAAAATGTGATTGTTTTCAGCAATTTTGCTAAATCTGACATTAAAACTATGTTCCAGTGGCTCCTTTTCCTAGGGAGAATGCTTTGCACTTGTATCATGCAGGTTTTCTTGAAAAATATTCAGTATCATGAATAAATCATTGTGCCATATATTGATATATATATTTACAGTGGATTTTAAATGGAGAGATTTAAATCATGCAGCCCCACGGGGTTGCAAGCCGTTGTTGTCCTTGTGTCGGTCTCAAACCAAGACAAATGCAGAGGGTTGTGTCAGGTATCCCAAGTAAAAGTTATGCTTAACATTATATGTGATTCAAATCTGACTTTCATACCAGATTAGTTGAGGCCTGGTTTAACAACAACCGCCATCAGAGCAGATAACCTACTGGGTGGTGCTGGTTATTGGGCTAAAGTTGGTCCAATATGGAAAACAAGAAATCTAAAAGTCTAAAAAAATATATATTCTAGTTTGCCCATGGGTGAAGGTTGAAAATAGGGGGCGGGAGGGGAGGGGAGCGGCATTCTTGAAATTGCTGGGCGGTTAAGCCAGGATGTATTGCCCTCTCTCTGCGGGGATTGGTTGACTATATGTGTATTATAAGCTGCATTCACTTTTGGTTTTTTTGCAACCTGAAGTGGCCATCACTGAACTAAGGAGGTTGTCTTTGACACAATCTTTCAGCTACATATGACTTATTGTTTTACTAAGTTCCAAGACCTGTCCCCAACTACCCCCCTGAAAGTGTCAGTGAACATTCTCAGTCATCCAAGTCATGGTACTTGCTAAAAAAACGTCATTCTAACAGAAGTTTTTTCAGAGACATTTCTGTATGTCGACAGATCAAAACACACTTTATATACACTATAAGAATCCTACAGAAAAAAAAACTGATTTGACAATGACTCATCTGTTGGTCTCACTGACTCGCGCAAAACCCAACTGAAAGGCTCATTTGAGAGATTAGATGTCTTCAAGAAACAAAAAAAGGTCCAGTTGCTATAAGATTATAAAAATATTGTTTCAAGCCGCTGGCCCCACTGAGAGAATGAAAGGGGTGGGAGGAAAGTGGAACGTGGAAGAGACCATTTCATTACCATTCCTTGTTTTTAATGTCTGTGAACGCAGCATCAGTGACCCGGAAGTAGAAGTTGGTGACAGCAACACAATCGAATGTTAGCTTTGATTCTGCTGTTCAGAGAACAACTTCAGACGGAGATTGTCTTACAACAATATGGTAAGACCACAAGGCCTGACGACGCTGCAGCGCCTTTGTTACTCTGCGTTTTTTTTCAAGTCTGCTTCACGGATTTTAAACCGATTTGTGATGCTAATTTTAGCTCGTAAGCTAACGCTAGCCGGGCGTTGTCATTCCTATCGATTGATTGTAAACAATCTTCTGACGGAATTATTAAATTAAGTCTTCGTCTTGTTTATTGATCATGTTCAGGCTGAAGTGGAAGAAACGCTTAAGAGGATCCAGACTCAGAAGGGCGTTCAGGGTATCATTATCCTCAACTCCGAAGGTGATGTTTATCTTTCCGAATTTATTAACTTATACTCATATTCTACTCTCTTTTCTCAGATTTTACTCGTACTTGTAATGAAGTTGAATAATAGATTAACTTGAACCTCACATCGAAAATGTCAGTCATGAAAAGATCAGAGTTGAGAATCGGCACTGGCCAAGCCCATTTTCATTTTCAAGCTTGGGGTTAATTCTCTGTCTCAATGATGTCTGTCCTTCGTTTTTCAGGAATCCCTATCAAAACAACGCTGGATAACTCAAGCACGGTTCAATATGCCGGTCTGATCCATCAGTTGGTGATGAAGGCGCGGAGCACCGTCCGAGACATTGACCCCCAAAATGACCTCACCTTCCTCCGTGTGAGGACTAAGAAGAATGAGATCATGATCGCTCCAGGTTAGCTGTCACACGCAGCTGCGCACTAGTTTCATAAGTCCACTAGGATTACATTTAAATTAATGTTTCAAGAATCTTTATTGCAATTTTTGATAAATGCCCTCTACATTTCAAAAATAGAAAAAAAAAACTCTCAAATATTTCAATGATTAACAGCAAGTTTGAGTATATCACAATTTATGCATTATAAACATCACAAATCTCAGCCAGGTTCAGTAAATACTCCCCCATCATAAGGAAGACTGCTGACTTAACAGTTGTCCAGGAGACACTTACACTCCCCACAAGGAGGATAAGCCAAACAGGACTACCTGCTCAGAGAGCTGGATATAAAAATATTCACTGAAAAAACAAAATGCGATTAGGAAAGGTGCTCAAGCAATAGGGATGGCCACAGCCCCAATACCGTCAAGTAAAGTAGATTAAAGAAACTGGGGGAGCTTCATAATGACTGGACTGAGGTTGGGTCCTGAAGTCAGCACTCACAGATGTGTCCGGGAAATTGGCTTTGGATATTGCAATCCGCTTGAACCAGAAGCAACCATAGCATCTTACCTGACCTGAGCTAAGAAGAAGAATTAGACCATTGCTCAGTGTTCCAAAGTCCTCTTTTCAGATGAAAGTAAATGTATTTAATTTGCAAAACGTGACCAGAGTCTGGTGGAAAAGTGGAGACACAAAAAACTTGCTTAAAGACCAGTGGATAAAGCTTCCAGTCAGTGATGATTTGGGTTGCCATGCCATCTACTGGTGTTGCTCCATGGTTTTTTATCAAGTCAGGAGTTAACACAGCTGCCTACCAGCAGATTTTAGATCACCTTGTGTATCTATCCATTAAAGCTTATAGAGATTGCTGGGTTATTTTTTGTTTTGTTTGTTTTTACCCAGAGAGGACTAGGTAGCTGCCCACAGTGCGAAAACTACTTCCCACGATATTTCAGTGGCTTTTCAAGTAAAACGGCTGACCAATCAATCCATAGGGTACAGGTATTGTCGAGAGTAAAATTCCCTACCCAACGATATCAGTGAGCTGAGGGCCACTATCAACGCAAGTTGAACTTCCATAACAACTCAGTGGGGCCACAGGCTGATCGCCTCAGTGCCACACAACATTGATACAGTAATTTATGCTAAAAAAAATAATAAATCAAATTCTGCATTATCAAGCCTCTCTTTTGAGTACTTTTTACTAATTCTTACTTTGAGATACTGGATTTGAGATTTTCATAAGCGTTATGTTTTCATCACATTTAAAATGAAACAAATAATTATTATATTTTTAATAAAGTAATTTTCATAATACATAATTTTTTTTAGCTGCACTTTGTAGCTCTTGGATTTGTTTGTATGGTTTGGCATCTCAATTTTCTTGTGTACACAGCTTAGTATGTAAGTCATCTTTGTATGAGCTGCATAGTTTTTCTCAGAAGCCATGTTTTATACAATAATCGTTCCCTGGGTTGAACAAATTCCTTTTTGTGTAGCAAATTGAGGTTCAATTTTTAGGCATGTAAAACTTGTCCAATCCTTCCTGATTTTCACTACACTCGTGATATGTTTGAAAACTCAAGTTATGTATAAATGAGCTAATAAGAAAGAGTTTGATTCTGGCACAGTTGGGCGCTTGTTGTTTCTGATATGCATTAGTTTGTGGAAAGTGTTTTAGTTTTGTATTATATATATATATTTATAATTATTATTATTTTTTATATTTTTTACAGATAAAGATTATTTCCTGATGGTCATCCAGAATCCTTCAGACTGAAGCAAAGAGGCCTGGCTGCATCACTTTTGACAACGAGCCAATATGCTTCCGAAGAAACCATCCGATTCTGTCCATCATGAGGGAGAATCCATTACTTCATCTTTCCATTTCATTGTCTCGATGATAAAGGTCAGAGGGACGCATAAAAAACAACTTTGAGGTTGTGTTTTCTGTGCAAGTGCTGAGTTATTTATTCGTTGGATTTTTTTGTTTTTATTTTAATTTTTTATTCCGATTACCAATTTGAAGTTTCATGCTTTAAATGAAAGACACATTAAAACTGAGAAAAGGTATTTTCTGTTTTGAAACGTTTGACACTCTAACTTTACATGAAGTCGAAGGGAATCAATGTTTTTACTTTCTATATGAAAGCAGAATTGGTGAAGTGTGTTCCTACCCCCCAGAACAAGTATGAACAACTACAAAAAAATCCTGGTTGTTGTGATCAGGATATTACTACGCAGCTTCAGTGCTTACAGAATAAACTCCCTTCTTTGATTTCAGTGACTCCTAAATAGGCTCCACATTTGTTGACAGACTTGGCCTCTGAGTTACGTTACATGTAGAACCCGCTGTAATATGTTGGAAGCTGAAAGGAACAATTTTTCACATCACTGACTTGTGGGGCATTGTTTGCAAGTGTATCCATGTGCAGGCTGATCCTTTTGAATAAATATGAAACTGTCAAACTGATTCTGACTCGTCAGCACAAGAAGTTCAAAACAAGTCAAAAACTGTACCCTTTAAAGTTAAGACAGATTTTGTCTTCGATGCCATCCAGGGATTGCGCTCTTACCTATGACTTCTTTGTACCATGCCAGGATTCTGCATTGGTTCTCCCAAATAACTCACAAATCTCTCACTACTATTATTGATCAGAATTTGCATTTTTTTCGTCAATGTTAATCCAGAGACAATTTATAAGCTGCTTAGTTCTTCAGCCTTAGCAGTCTTAGATATATTGTGGTCTGGATAATCTTACCATGACCCAGTAGTTTCCTGTTGAGGTAGGCTGTTTGTGTAAATGTGTTGAAAACACGCAACACATTTTGAAAACTTCCCAGCCGTTCCATTCCAGGTAACAGGAAGAGGCATCCAGTTTGGGCAAAGAGGTACCTGAAGACAGAATATATATATATATATATATATATATATATATATATATATATAATAGGTTGCAATTTAAAGTCTTGTTTCTTGTTTTTTTTTGGGTTACTATCTTCAACCCTTTCAAAGACTCAGAAGATTTTGTTTATAATCCAGCAGTGGAACACACGATGATGATGACACAATGATTTCTTCGGACACCATGGGAAAGTTCCACCAAGAGGAACCTGTGATGTCATACAGGGGAAGCAAACTATTGAGCTCAACAAACAAGCTATGGAATGCCATATGACACCTTCCTAACCAATAGCAGTGGAATAGGGGCTGCTGTTTCCCTGGTTTGTATACTCCCTGTGTGACAAAGACCTTAAGGAGCTTCAATAAACATAAACACTTCAAAATGGTAGGAAACCTTACTTTTTTAACATGTAGGCTTTGGTACATTACACTTCTCCCTATCTTCAAGTTGGCTTGAGGAAAAGGGGGTGGGGGTGTTAAAAGAAGGAATTAATCAACAAAATTTGATTTTTGCCAACGAATACAATGGTGTAATAATTTGTGGTTGATTGTTTTGGTGCATTTCACTGAATACATTAGGCTTTAGTCCAGAAATGAGTTATGTGGCGTTTTAGCCAATCACAGCTTCTCTTGTCAGTATTACACTTTTTTCATCAAGAACTGTCACATGACAGTGCCACAGATCATCTAAATTAACATGGAAACAGGAAAGTGCAAACATTTTCCAGGTGGTCAAACAGCAGAACGACAAGTATGGTGTTGGTCATTGGGTGTAACCTTACAATGAGAAAGAAGCAACTTGGAGTCCAGTCAAGTCCTAAGATCTGTTGAACCACCTTGATTTGATCCACTATGTCTGACAGTGTCTTTCAATTCACACAAGATTAAATATTCTTTCTCCATTCATGAAGCAACAGTCTGAGTTAGTCTGAATAGCAAGTCTTATTTACACTTCTATGACTATTGTCACTGTTCACTTTGGTTTCGATAGCCTGGACTTTGTACTTGTCCACTGCTCTAACTGCCTCGGTTACTCCACACATCTTCTCTCAATCGCACGCATGTGAAGGCGCAGGGGGTAGAGCGATCGTCCTTGGAGCCGAACATTCGTGGTTCTATTCCCAGCTCCTCTTGTGTCTTGATGTGTTGTTGAGCAAGAAACCAAACCCCTAACCGCTACCCTGGCACTGCTGGACGGCATGCCAACTGCTCATGGTTCATCGATGATGGGTTAGATGCAGAGAACAAAATTTACCCACAGGGATTAATAAAGTGTACATAATTGTTATAAGAACATCAGCCTCAGACCCACCTGGTGACCAGACAGTCACAGCCATATCTTTGAGTCACCTGCGCCGTCCGCCACCCTCATCAGTTTGAGCTCGCTTTTCAACTCATTAGACCTCACCAATTGTCTACTCCTGTCAGCTTGTTGTACCGTCAACCAATAAAAGACTCCGAAAGAAAGAATCTGTAGTGGTTGTGCTGCAATTGGATCCAAATATCACAGAAACTGACAACTCCAACTGAAAGTTTATTTACAAATGGGTAGCATTCAGCTGCAAATTAGCTAATGTCTTGAAATAAACCTTGTTTATTTGTCAACTTGTGGCCGATATGGTTCAGGTGGTAAGAGCAGTCCCCTTTGAACCAAAGGTTCCTTTACGAATTCCTACCCAAGTGTTGAGCAAGACACAAAACCCCTGACTGCTTCCTAGCTGCCCTCTGCTCATGGTTCATACATGATGGTTATAAATACTGAAAACAACTTCCCATGAGGGATTAATAAAGTATGAAAAAAATCAGTTAACTGCAGCCTTTTCAAGTAACTTTCTAATTGGTTTGTTGATTGCCAGGCCACTCCAGCTGAGGTGGAAGAGATGCTAAAGAGGATTCAGAGTCAGAATGGTGTCCAAGGCTACATCGTCCTTAACTCAGAGGGTGATTCATGTCCTACAAAATACTATACTTTGGATTTCATGCTATTGTTTGTGGTTTGTCAGGTTTTGTCTGTCTATTTCTCGAACAAGGAATCGCAGTCTCCCGCTCTCAACTCTGTCCTTAAACAAGAAAAAAATATACCGAGAAGAAAAAAAAATGAAACTGGGGTTCCCATGGTGGAAGACAGTTTTAACAGTGTTCTTGTTACAGAAACACACAGGGAAAAGGATTGGAAATTCTACTTCAAGGTCAGATGCTGATTGCAGAGGTCCAGATTAACACCATCCACCTCGTCCACTTTAGGAATCCCAATCAAGACAACGCTGGATGACTCCAACACAGTGCAATATGCTGGCCTGATCCCACAGCTGATCATGATGGCCAGAAGCACTGTTCGAGACATTGACCCCCAAACAGATGTCACCTACCTTCGTGTGCGTACGAACAAGAACCAAGAGATCATGATTGCGCCAGGTGAGATGCATGAGAGACTGTTTGTGCTCTGTTCCTCATGTTTGAGGTGGTTCACATTTTGGTTTTGTCTTCACATTCACAAGTACCTCAGCATCCCTTTTGTGTGTCAACATTTTGAATATTCAGATTCATATTCAGTGTCAAAGTTTTTTTACGATGGATCTTACGAGGTCAAATTTTGTTAGTTTCCTCCAGACTCTGATTTTTTTATTCCATTTTATTTTTTTCCTTCCACAGATAACAACTATCTTCTGATAGTCATTCAGAATCTTTCAGACTAAGGCCGCTGGACCTACATTCCCAGTTTGTCCTTTCTTTTAAATAGCAAGTTATTTTTCCTTTTTCTTCCGAATCCATCACTGTCCGTTGTGTGGACAAAAACATAATTCCACACAAGTGTCCCTATGTTGACATTGGCTCCATGTTTTGTTGTGAAATTAAATAAAGTTAAAACACAGAAAAATCCTCTGTGTCTTTTTTGTGTCCTACTCGGACAAAAGACCACAGTTACTCCCTGTATTCCCATCTGAGACTGCCTGGTGACAGTGCCCCGAACAAAAAGCTTAACATGCTTTCTACAAAACAGGGTGAAACCTCCGTAAATCATCAGGGTTCACTGCACAGACAACCCAAAGTGAAAGATTGTGTTTAAGGTTTCCACAATAAGCAACAGAGAAAGAGAGTTGTGCCCTTGGAATTACATGCCATGAAGGAAAAATCTGATGCTCATTGGGTGCTAACACCCAATGGCCTGACAGTCACCAACCCTGATGGTGGTGCCCATCCACCACAGGAAGTTCCGTTGAACGGTAAATGGCCTCCAGATATGTGGGGCTTTCATCACCTTGCAGTTTCAAAGCACTTTACACTGGATTACATTCACCCATTTACACACAAACCCACACTGATGTCGGCAGAATTGCCATCCAACGCACGAATCAGTCCATCAGTAGCAGTTGGGGGTTGAAATTCTCACCCAAAGGCACTTCAGCATCCAGCCAAGGGGTGCTGGGAATCAAACTGCCACCTCTCCAATTGAAAGGATGCCAACTGAGCTTCAACTGCCCCTTAAGGTCAACTGCTTGCAGTTCTCTATATGTGATCATACGATCAAAAGCTGTACCCTGCCTCCCATATCGGCTTGGTTCTGGCAGCTTCAGGATCCTGTGGGTCGGACAGGAGAATCAATGTTTTAGAAATTCTGAAAAGAATCCCGAATCATCCTTTTTTTTCTCAAATGCATAAAATAATAATTGCATCGGTGATAAATATAAACTATTATTCATGTATTTAGTTGGAACAAAAATAAATGAATGATAAATAATCCGCGTCTTTCAACGAACCAAGTGTCTGTCAGTCATGGTTTCCTTTTTCTTCGGGATGATGTCACAGAGGGAAAACAGGCTGTGTGACTTAACCAGAGGACAACACTACGGCACACAGTCGCTGTATGTGCGGCGAGGGACGCCACAACCACAGTCTGCCTGCTTTGTGTCTGATTGTTAGACCGGACGCAATTCTGTACACACTCGCCGGCACCGGAGCCATTTATTGTCCACCTTTCACTCGCGGTTCACGGCAAAGCAACGATGCCGTCCGACCGACCCTTCAAACAGAGGAGGACTTTCGGTGAGGAACCCTGCCAGCCCCGTAGCTAACCGGCCTGTAGGCTGATCTGTATGTTGACATCGACGATGGTGACGTTTGTTAGCGGGTAATAAACTCTAGTTGCGGGAAAACACTGGATAGAGCAGGCTCCGAGCTCCCAGTCAGTGTGACGTTCATTTGTCTGAATAAATTAACATTTACACGTTAAATTCACGGACGTCCTTCGTTCCCCAGTTGCATTTAGGGGTCCGTTTGACGCCGTCAGCTCCCGGGCCTGTCGCTACCGGGGTCTCTACGAGCTAACTAGCGTAGCATGAGCTGTTTACCATAAAGTGCTGACACATCCTGGCTGATTTACTGTGCAACCAGCTGGCCGTTACGTTTCAAGAGTCCGAAAACACCAAACCTACTACATTTAGTGCCGATTCTTGTAATATAATTGCGTCGGCTTAGTCCTTCAGTGTGTCCCTGCGACAGGTGAAGATGACGTTCAAATGCTGTGACTAAGTGACTTTGCTTAATAACGCTTCATGGTCAATGTTTCATTGTTGCCAACAATCAGGGGAGTTATAACAAAGGGTGATGCTTGGTTATTAGCAGTAATTTACTCAAAGTTAGATAAGCCATTGCCTCATCTACTAACCAAAAATCCTGATTGGGATATAGTTAAAAAGAAACTGCTTTTAATGCCGCAAAAAAATGAACTCATAATCCATTATTTTTCGAAAATAAGCCATAACTTTCTTAAAGTCAGGAAGACATTATCTTTTAACATAAATCAGCAAGGAATTACCTTAAAAAAACAACAGAACTTACAATATCCAACAAGACATCATTAATAACTTTGGAGAAAAATCAGCAGTCACTACCACATTAAACCCCGCTTACATTCAATTTCATTATTTGAAAATTAGCCTTTTGAGTTGATTATTTATACAGATGAAAGAGGAGAATGAGCCTTGGATCGTGCGCACATGCCAAGCCACCTTATGACATGTATGTTTGTCTCAACAGCTGATCGATGCAAAGAAGTACAGCAGATCCGTGAGCAGCATCCCAACAAGATCCCAGTACGGTTTGATAGTCCACTGTTGGATTTGTGTTTTCCGTTTCCCATTACCTTGTGTGAAGAATCACCTGCCACTGTGTGTTAACTGGTAATATCAGCTTCAAGAAATTACTGTAGTTATCATGAAATTAATTACAGGAAAATAGTCAACAAAACTGGCTTGAGTCTTGATTACCTGGATGATTGGAATGAAATTAGCTTAAAATTAACATAGAAAATACCATAAAATTAGAACAAAAGAAATTATATTGAAGTGACCAATAAAAACTGAATACTCTGACCGTTTTCAGATTTATAAATTAAATTAAGACCGTAAATAGACTCATGTTTTGAAATTGCGATTTTGAAATAAGTCTGGCTTTGGAGAATAATGAAATCTAGTCTGGCCTTTAAATTAATGTGGATAAAGATCCGTTTCTTATTTCTAATCAGAATCATCACTGCAGTTTAGCATGGAATTTCCTTGAAATTGGAAAGAATTGTTGAATGTCATAAAACAAAGATTGTCCAACATGAGTATGAAATTACCTTTAATTATGATACTAATTGTGGTCTGAAAAAGACTACCTTAAGCTTTAAAAATAACAGGAAATAAATGCCCAAAAAGACCAGACAGGAACAGCCAAATATTTACCTATAAAGTGAGGAAGCAGAATGTTTCTGGATTCAGTGACGACCGTGAGGAGAGGGAGTTTAACCTCCTGCGTGTGTGTGTGTGTGTGTGTGTGTGTGTGTGTGTGTGTGTGTGTGTGTGTGTGTGTGTGTGTGGGTGTGGGTGTGGGTGTGGGTGTGGGTGCGTGCGCGTGCGCGTGCGTGTGTGCGTGGGTGTGTGTGGTGGGGGGTGGGTGGAGGGGG
>CAAKHD010003315.1:23186-39067 GCA_901007705.1 Fistularia tabacaria | reverse complement strand
GTGACGACGGTGAGGGGAGGGAGTTTACTCCTGTGTGTGTGTGTGTGTGTGTGTGTGTGTGTGTGTGTGTGTGTGTGTGTGTGTGTGTGTGTGTGTGTGTGTGTGTGTGTGTGGGTGTGGGTGTGGGTGTGGATGCGTGCCTGTGCGCGTGCGTGCGTGCATGCATGTGTGTTGTCAGGTGATTATTGAGAGGTACAAGGGTGAAAAGCAGCTGCCGGTTCTGGACAAAACCAAGTTCCTGGTTCCAGACCATGTCAACATGACTGAACTGGTCAAGATCATCAGGTTAGTCCAGAACCTAAAGATAGTTTGTTATAATTTTACATCAGAATTAACTGTGACATTGATCATGCTTTACAATACTGTAATTTAAATAAACCAACAATCATTTAAATGTCAACTGTGAGTTGAATTCCGCAATATATGCTTCCAAGTATTTCTTCATATTCTTCCAACTCTATTCATATCTTATTTTTTGCTGTATTCCTTGCTATTATGTAAGTGATGATCAGGTAAACTTGCTGAGAAAAGCTTCATGAGAAAAGGTCAAATCACTGATTGTTTCATACAACTACTGTTAACATACTTGCTGTTTCTGTCACACCATTTGGTCTCGATAAATGATTAAAAAAAATTAAATTGATGGTCCAGAAATACAGGAAAAAATGACTTACAATCAAAATTCAGAAAAAAAAATTGCCTGAAGATATAAAATACTGGAGATATTAATTCAAACTACTTTTAAATGATAAATAAATTCGTAAAACATTTAAATATATTTTACACCAAGTCCTCACAAGGAAATTCACTTGGGCAATATTTCGAGAAACGACCAAGAAATTACCTGAAAATAAGAGAAAATCATGTAAAAAGCAGCAAAACTTTACATTGAAATGTCTAAAAATTGGAAAGGAATTTCCACAGAATTGGAAATGATTAAAAAAAATAAAATGAATAAAAATCACTGACAAAATCATTTCCGTAAGAGAAAACTGAACAATAGTTTGTAAAACGACTTGGAAAATAAAGAGAAAAAAAACAACAACTCAATATTTAAAAAAGAGGAAAAAGTGACAAACACCCTAACTCCCTTTCAGGCGGCGCCTGCAACTCAACCCAACACAGGCTTTCTTTCTGCTGGTGAACCAGCACAGCATGGTGTCCGTTTCCACTGCCATCTCTGAGATCTATGAGCAGGAGCGTGACGATGATGGATTCCTCTACATGGTCTATGCGTCGCAGGAGTCTTTCGGCTGCTAGGGGGACAGCGGCGAAAGCAGGGGAGGACCCAAGCACCCCCGTCACATTGGTCAGTAGATGAGAAGAAGCGCCAGGATGTTGGTTAAGAAACTTCCTGCTTTTATTTTGTAATGTTTTTTAGGTCCCTAATGACTTAGGTCTTTAATGGAGACGGGCTGTTTTCATTACAGTGATTGGACATGAACCAATCAGGTGATTATACCCCTCTGCAAAGAAGAGACTTGGAGTGTTCAGTTTCTTTTTAGCTTTTTTAACTTTTTTTTAATCTTCTGTCTGTAATTAGATTCCATTGTTTTTGACTCACTAACTGCAACGTCCTTTCAATATAACGTGTTGTGACACCAGCTCTCTGTCATGTTTATACTACATACCAAGTTACAGCTTGACCATGTTGACACTTTCCGTCCATAAAACCTGATGAGGACTTCATCATGCTGCAGCAGCTTAACTCCAGTAAATACATCAAATGGGTGTCTTGATGTTTTTCCTGTGTTAACTGGAAGTTTGTAGAAACACTAATGATCAAAATATTGTAATCTGAAGCAGAATATGACATACAGTGTCATGTGTCATTTTAGCAACTTTGGCTTCACACTTGACTGCATCTTTACATCTTTCGGTCTTTATATGTGACCTGGACACCCTAACATGAACAGCCTACCCGGTAAAGCATCTTTACATTGACATGGGGTAAAACAGCTTATCTTGTGGTTAATTTAATGCAATGTGAATTTGTGTTGGCGTTAGCACCAGCGGCTGCCTTGAAGGACAGTCAGCCCATAGTTCTTCAACTTTCAATCTTTATTTGTGATGTGGTCACCTTGACATGAACAGCCTGCCAAGTAAAGGAGATTCAGTAGCAACAAGAAAGTCAAGGGTAGGAAATCACTGCAGGTGATTTAAGGACCCTGGCAACCTCCTAGTTAAATTAAAAAGGGACCTTTCTGCTGCTCCAAATTTATGTAATATCATTTGACATTGTTATGAATTATCAAGAGACTCAATTTAGGATTAAGAGATTGTTGTGATTAAACCTAAAAAGAACCTGATAACTCAATTTCTAGTACTCAGCAATGACTTCTGGTAGAAACTGCACATGAGGACATGGCTGTGGGTGGCTGGTGTCAGATTGATAAAAATGTATTGAAGTTTTAGATAAAAAGAAAAAAAAGCTTGTTTTGCACAGAAATTAATATGAAAGTCACCTACTTGATTGATGTCAGAGATACCATTTTTTTTTAATTTTGCTGCTTGTTTTCTTCAGAACATTGACATTTCCAAACCAAAGTGTCAGTTCAAAAAACAAAAGTGCTTAAAATCATCATATTCTTTTATTTGTTTGTTTGTATGTTTGTTTGGCTGTAAATAGATGTGTTTATTCTGAGCTTTTGCCAAGAATAAAAAATGCTGCCTTTAAAAAGTATTTTTGTGACATGGATGTTTGGAATCACTGTTACCCCGGACCTCCAAGGATCGAATCCCCCTTCAAGGTTGTTTTTTCAGGTAACTAGCCTAGATAATAATATCTTAATTAGTCCTTATTTTCTCACACTTTTTTGTGTAATGTGTTTTTGAGTCTAAGCTCATCACATCATTGGAAATGTGTTTCTAATTATATATGGTTTGATTTATAAAATTAATTTCACGGCACCACTGTTTTTGACGGAGGAGTTAGCATGTCCCGATGATCCTTTAGGGCTGACTTGTCAAGGGCTATGTGCCTCTGGTAGTGTAGCCAGAGGCCAGAGCTTTTTAACCATCTTTGTGATTTCACCACCAGGGATAGGAATGGATACCAGACACAGCCATACAACCAGATGGGTATTCTCACTCCCGACTTGACCGACATGCAAAAACATCTGACAAGGCGTCAGACGTGGGGGGTGGCTTCTGGTTAACAACTGGTGTATTGGCTGAGTACAGGAAGGGATCTCAACGGGTTTTTTCACCGATTTTCCACCATTTTCCGATAAAATGCTGGCCATTCTATTTGCATAGAGAACTTCCTGCTCACCACTGTATATATTCCACCACAAGCAAAGGCATCAGAAGTCCTTGAGGAACTATACACCTCCACCAGTGATTATTAGGATAAATACCCGCAGTTAATTTTAACCACTACAGCCTCAAAGCAGTATCGCCAAAGTGACAACAACATGTCATCTGACCCACCAGAGGAGACAAGACTCAACTGTTCCTCCACCATCAAAGGAGAATAAAGATCTATCCTCTGCCTTCAGGAAATTGGACCATTCATCTGAGCTTATGCTCCCTGTTTAGAAGCAGGTAGTTAAGCGAGACAAACCTGCTGTGAGGACTGTTCAGCACTGGCCTGAGGACAACCACCTCAGACTTCTGAGCTGTTTTGAAGCAACCCGATAACTGACGTTGTCAACAGTTATGTGAGTTTCTGCATTGACGTCTGTATACCTAACTGGACAATTGGTTCATACCCGAATCAGAAACCGTGGATGAGCGGAACTGTTTGCTGGAGGCTGAAAGAAAGAGCCGCATCTTTTGAAGCAGGGGATGACGAGCATAATAAGGATGCCAGGTATGCACTGATAAATGCTATCAAATCAGCCAAATATCAGCACCAGCTGAAACTGAAGCAACATTATAGCAACAGAAATGCAAGGCACATGTGATGGGATCTTTCAGGATCTAAATGGCTATTTAAACAAGCCGAGTGGACTTCTCAACTCGACCGATTCCTTCCTGGAACATCTTAGCTGATTATATGCTCGCTTTAAGCAGGATACAGAGCCACCAGGGTTAGATCACACAGTCAGTTATGTACCACTTATCCCACACTTGCAGTCATGTGGGATGCTGGAGCTTATCCCAGCTGTCATCGGGAGAGAGGCAGGGTACACCCTGGACTGGTCACCAATCAATTGCAGGGCCACATATCGAGATCAAACAATCATTCACGCTCTTATTCACACACAAGGGACATTTTTCCAATTAAATTTCTGCATGGTTTTGGACTGTGGGAGGACACACACACATACTGAGAATGTTCAAACTCCACGCACAAGGGTCCCCTGTAGTAATCAAACTTTCATGCCATGAGGCAGAAGTGCTAACCCCTGCACCAGTGCCCCCCATAATGCTCCACCAAAAAAGGACAATCACAGAAAAAAATGTATCGCAGGCTACCAAGCAGTGATGCACTAATGCAACTAATGCAGGTGCACAAGTAACAAATGTCAATAACGCTTAACATCAGTCACTACTCCACTTTTGTGCACCACTTTCTTAAATGCAGATCAGCTGATTTTGCACAGTGTTTGATTTCTTAAACACTGTGCAAAATCAGCTGATCTCAATTTTCCTTCGTGTCAGGCAGATTTGATCCCCCTGACATCTGTCCACATTTTTGGCAGAAGTGGCAGTGAAAAAGCCACCGCAGCTGAAGGGTTAGTGCCTCAACCAATCTAAATACCAGTGCAGCTATGTTGGTCCAAAAGTGCTTTTCTCACCGAGTTAAAGCGTTTTGGTGTTGAGATCCAGAGCTATCAGTTTTTGCAGTTCTCCACCAGAGGCTCTCATCAAGCAGCAGCCGTGCAGGAGGGATCACTGCACGACTGCTCAGATGGAGGATAAGAGGAACGAGTTGCCAGCACCTCTGGTACCAGAGTGTTCTGTTGGCCTACTGTGGCTACCCCCAGATTGACTCGTTTTCCCGGATTCCATTCATCCCTTCCTGGTGGATATACATCCCTTACAGTAACATCCATTGTCTCCTTATCATTTCTGAGTCCAGAGCTCTATGTCTCACCGGCTTCCACGCGAAATTCCCTGAGACTCCTGTGATCCCTATTGTTCCTGAGCCCAGAGATCTACGTCTCACCTTTCCCTGCAAGTCCCTGAAACTCCTGTGATCCCTATCGTTCCAGAGATCTAGATCTCATCCCTCCCTGAGACTCCCGCGATCCCTATTGTTCCTGAGCCCAGAGATCTATGTCGCACCTTTCCTCGCAAGTTCCTGAGACTCCCGCAACCCCAGAAGCAACCCGGACCCGGTACAGTCATCCATTCGTCCAATAAATCCCTGAAAATCCCTTACCTCCTCAGTGTTCTTGCATTTGGGTCAGCTATCTGCAAAATCAGGACATTTGGACCCACTTGAAAATTACACTCAAACTGTAAGTAGCCGGTGTGTGGTGCTGCAATATGTTGAATGGGATGTGGTTCCATACAATATGTCAATCACTGAACTCTACCTATAACTTTAGAATATACAGCCATGTTACTCAAAGTGCTTCTCTCGCCTAGTTTCAGTTTGGACCAACAAAATCACTGAAATCCAGCTTTAACTTCAGCAGATGCAGCTAAAAACTCAATTAAGACATGTGGGGGGGGGTGCTGAACTATGTTGAAGTAGACTAAATTCTGCAAAATGTCACGAACTGAAATCCAGCTGTAACATTAGAGGATACAGCTATAGTGGATCAAAAGTGCTTGTCTAGATGATTTGATGCGTTTTTGAGCAACTTAAACATACTCCTAAGATCAGCTGTGTGGTGCTGAAATACATTGAATAAGATGTGATTCGACACAAAAGCTGTCAAAATCCCTGAAATCTAGCTGTAACTTTAAAAAAAAATTCTGCTATGGTTGTCCAAAAGTGCTACTTCGCCAAGTTGAAGCTTTTGACCAACTTGTAAACACAGGACCGTAAAGAACTGGTGTGTGGTGTTGAAATATGTTAATACTTTTTATTTGTAATGCACTTTACATAACAATCTCAAAGTGCTACAATATAAATGACAATTAACAATAAAAAGCACACAGTATAGCATTAAAACCTATTAAAAAGGGAACAAAAGTCTTAAGCCCTCTTATGACAGTCTCCTGAGACTGTGAGGCCCCCAGGTGTGGTGGTAGGGCATTCCACAGTTTGGTTAACTGTACCAGACAGACCAATGTTGTGATCGACCGTATCAAAAGCAGCTGTTAAATCCAGGAGAATGAGAAATGTGGGGGAGCCCTAGAGGCCACCAGGAGGTCGTTGGTGACTCTGACCATGGCTGTCTCTGTACTGTGAGCAGAACAGAAACCGGATTGAAAATTCAGGTATTGTGAGCAGGTGGTCGTGAAGCTGGCACTCTCCAAAACCTTTGAGAGGAATGGGAGGTTAGAGATGGGCCTGTAGCTGACCAGGTCATCGGGGTTCAGGTTATGTTTTTTAAGATGTGGTTTGATCAGTGGAGTTTTGAGTGTGGAGGGAAAACGGCCAGAGCGAAGTGAACAGTTTATAATTGTGTTAATGAGTGGTCTAAGTGCTGAGATGTTCAATATTAACAGAGTGGTGGGGAGTGGATCTAAGGTGCAGGTCCGAGGTTTCGTTTTGCATTGGATTGATTCAACCTCCTGCACTTTCACCTCCTCAAAGTCTCCCAGGGTGTTTTCAGGAGCAGAAGACACTGAGGGCGGGCGAGTAGTTTGTGTGAGAGGTCCACAAATGTTGTCCACTTTGAATGTAAATGTTGAATGGGATGTGATTCTACGCAGTATTTCAATCACTGAAATCCAGCTGTAACTTTAGAAGATACAGCTAACCCAGGCCTACGTCCCAGGGATCCATGTCCGAAGATGGTCCTTGGCTTGGTTGGGCGTCCTGGCTGACACCCCCACCCTTTATATCCTCCTTTCATTCACACGGGCAGGAGAGAGCTCAAGGCCCTCTCCCAGAGGATCTGTGGTGCACCTTAGCGACCAGGCTGAGGCATAGAAAAGAAAATCAAACAACAAGTGAAATTATATGAGCGATACTGTACACACGCACTTTAATAATATTAATATAAGTATTTAAAAAAAAAAAAAGCATTTTCCTATCCTTGCTATTGCTCACAATTTTGTTTTTGTGGTGGTGGTGTCTTTTTCTGTCATTTTCCACCCCTGGTACTCCCTTGGATTTTGTCATTTCATCCGATTTTATCACACAATTGCTGGTCATGTTTCACAATGTCGTTCTGCCTCCACGCCCCTGGTACATCCAATGCACGACATTTAGACAGATCGCCTCTTGGAATCTTGGCCTCTGGTATTCCCCATAGTCTTCCGGTCCCCTGGTACTCCAGAGCTAGCGACTCGGACCTATGTGCAGCTGGGATAGACGCATGTACAGTATCTCGTGCCCCTGGTACCCCCAGCCCCACAGTGGGGGTAGGGGAAGGGAGGACAGGCACCCGCCCTCCAGCTGACAAAAACTTGGATGGAGGCCTGACTTTCAATAGAGCGAAGTAAGGGAGCTGCTCTGCTCCACACGACACCCTGACCCAGAATCAGGTCGTCCGCAAGTCATTTAGCACCAGGCTCTCCACAAACGTGTGGTGCAAGTCAGGAGAGGGGCAGCCGACTTTTGGCCGCTCCCCGGCCCTGTCACGAACGGCTCTTCATGCCAGCGAGGCCGGCTACCCAGAACTACCTGAAGATCCCCAGCGCTATGCTATCGTTACGGTTAGGTGGGACTCTGACAGAGGTATTAAGTCACAATGTCATGGATGGTAGCTTTGCACCATTGGCTCCTCAGCCAAGCACATACACCAAATGTCCGAACCTGCGATTCCTCTCGTTCAGGATTACTATTGCCACAACTCATCAGTAGGGTAAAACTAACCTCTCACGACGGTCTAAACCCAGCTCACATTCCCTAGTAGTGGGTGAACAATCCAACGCTTGGTGAATTCTGCTTTACAATGGTGGGAAGAGCAGATGTTGAAGGATCAAAAAGCGATGTCGTTATGAACACTTGGCCGGTGTAAGCCAGTTATCCCCATGGTAACTTTTCTGACACCTCCTGCTTAAAACCCAAAAAGTCAGAAGGATCGTGAGGCCCCGCTTTCACTGTCTGTATTCTCACTGAAAATCAAGATCAAGTGAGCTTTTGCCCTTCTTGCGTTACCGTTTGACAGGTGTACCGCCCCAGTCAAGCTCCCCACCTGGCACCGTCCCCAGAGTGGGGCGGTGGCAGGTGGCAGACAAAAAAATCCAGAATCATCTTTCAGGGCTGCTGAGCTTCAACACTCAGAAGAACAAAAACACTAAACACGGTTTATAATCAGGTTCCTGGTTTTGTAAGTGGGAACTTTATAGAAATGAGAGAGCACAGGAATGTACATCCATTTACTTGGAAGCTTTTCATACACTGTCAAACATACATGTATCAATGTGCCTAAGTCACCACTGTAGTGTGTAGGAGGGAAGCGTAACACTCCGCGTCTGTTAGTCCATACATTGCACTCACCAGCTCATGGGCAGCCCCCTCCTTTGCTAGAAGAACGACACACTCCCAAGCGACTCACCTGGTGACTCTCCTAGCACAGCAGCAGGCTGTCACTCTGTGGGCGGTGGGAGAGCCCTTTCCTTACCTGAGCTGAAAGTCTGCTGCTCTGTTCCAGTCTCTGAGTAAAGGTGTTGGAAGATATTATTCACATTAAACGTAATTATCTCACAAGTGTATTCAATAAGCTGATTAATAATGAATTCATGTTTTTCTCGATGTAAATTGTCACTGTGATTGTAACGTTGTACAGTTACTCAGTTAAATTTGCACAACTACATCTGTACCTAGTTGTTTAATTTCAATAATGGACTGTTTAAATTTCTGTATTTTTAGAGAAAAGATTATACTCTGGATGACTCTGGTACTCAAATGACCCCAAATTCTCAATGGTGTCCTAAAGGTCCTTAAGAACAATCGAGTTTCCGTCACTGCTACGCTCCGTTCTCTGGACAATTTGCTTGCAGCTTCCACCAGACGACCACTAGATGGCAGTGTTTGCCAACAGCCCCAAAAGATGCCGGAGGTTTATTGAAGTCCGTGAATGGTCCTGACGTGAGAATGAGGAGGTGAATGGTTCTGTGTCTCTATATGATGTGAATGAGAGGATGAGTGTATGTGTAAATGTGGCCTTCTGAGCGATCCAGGGTGAACTGCACCTCTTACCCAATCACAGCTGGGATGGGGTCCAGTGCCACGACCCTGAGTGCAGGATAAATGAAATAGGTGATGGATAGATAGATGGATGGATGATGGATGTCCCTATTGAAGTCAGTGAAATTACTATGAAAAGCCATAGAAAATACACTGTCAGAAGTCGAATGAGGTGCCGACCAAGCATTTAAACAATAAATACTGTCGCAACCCCGCGGTACTGTTGAGAGCAATGTTCAGAGTTGTTATTTCCTACTGGCTGTGAATGTGTTTTTGGATGAGAGAGTGAGAGGTTCGAAAGTAACAAGTTTTTGGGCGGCTGGCGTTGTAGGTTTGTGAACGTAACTGTTTGAATTAAAAAAAGGGTTTGTTTAACAACCACTCGTAGTTGTTGAACACGTCCGGTGGAATACGTATGATTGAAAATATTGATATTCTAAATCCAAGTCAGACTTTTATGAGTTAAACTACAATCAATTCAATGAATACAATGTATTTAATTCTAGTCAGTTTACTAGGTATAAGAAAGTCCTATTTAAATATCCAACATGCTAGGAACTGATAACTGTTTTCAAAGAAAAGAACCTGTTCCTATGAAAGTCATCACTTCACTGCCATCTTCATTAAAATCTTCTTTCTATATATAAGTTTGGTGATATCGTGGACACTGAGGGGCATGGCCTCTCACCCCACAGGACGAGGGGCTATGGGCGTGGTTTAAGCTCATCCTCGACTCCAGGGCTCCGTAATTTATTATTCCTATTATTCAATAGATTTTAAAGGACGCAGTGAACCAGGATTGTGGAGTTCTGCCGGGTTTGCAGCTGATGTGTGTTCATGTGTTTTCATGTAACTTTTACGGCTCAGATGTTTTGACAATCACAGCACTGTCTTCGCCATCTTCAGCCGGGTGTGTCGGTGCCAAAGGCTTATCTCGAATTCCAAGATTTGTGCAAAGGGCAGTGGTTGGTAAGCTGGAGGTCCCTCCTTTTGCTTCATCCAAAAGCATCGAGTCATAAAAATCTTCAGCCTCAATCAGTGCTGAAAACGTTCATTTTGATCTGAAGAATGTTTTACCCATAGTGTCTTCACCCTTGTTCAATGCGTATTTTACTGATCCAGTCACGCTGCATACTTGCCTCAGTTTTGTGGGTAGAAGCATTAAAACTACATATAATTCTGTAGGTGAAGAATATTGTCTGTGAAAATGCTACTGAGGAGCCACAGCAACTGGAGTTCCAGAACCTTGCAAGCACATTCATAAAAGTGTTTGTTTAGGTTAGGGTCAGTTGTCACGGGAACCTATGGAGAATCCGAAGATGCTGCAGAGCAGAAAGGCATTTTCCACTCCAGCTTGCTTCATTGTGAAAAAATGCAGAACTTCAGATTCTTCTCAATGTTCATGGAAGTTGTTTAATTTTCCAGGATGGCATTCCATTGAGCCAAAGTCCTTGTTTTGGCTCTTCATTGCTGAGAAGCCAGTGCCTTCCCAAGCCTCCAGCAGGGCCTGAGGCGGAGGAGCAACTCCGCAGCTCACTAGCCTGCACCAAAAAGTCTGAAATCTCACAAGGAACCACAATTTGCACATTGCTTAATTTATAGCCATACACTTACAGTACATGTGTACTTTGTACCTTGTACTGTATGCTCATTGTACAATTTTATACTCTATATTTGTTTCAATGTATGTTATTGATATTCCTGGAATGGGTGGAAATTAAGGATGGCATAGTGGCGCAGTAGTGCTTTTGCCTCACAGCACAAAGGATGCTGGTTTGATTCCGACAGGGGACCTTTCCGCTAGGAGTTTGTATGTTGTTTGTGTGGGTTTCGTTTTTGACCTCCCATAGTTAAAAAACATGCAGAAGGTTGAGTGGAAAAACTGGGATAATTGCTTGTGTGAATGAGGGCATGAAAGGGCATGTTTCTATATGTGGCCCTGTGATTGACTGGCAACCAGTCCAAGGTATACCCCGCCTCGCACCCGATGAAAAATGGGATGGACTCCAGCATTCCCCACAGCCCTAAGTCAAGGATAAGGGATGGAAACTAGCTTTAGCTAAGTCCAATACAAAGCAGCCCCCACTCCCGAATTTTGGATTCATATTTTTGTTTGTCCTCTTTTAACAAATAAACTAAAGGTATATTGAACTTGAACAGAATCATAGAAAAGTGTTTGTAAATTGACTTGACGCTGCATTTGGCCACACTAAATCTTTTTCCACGGTCCCCTCCAAAAGTATGGACCAGCGGTCACCCTTGTCGTCCCTAGAACGCAGTTTGACAGAATTAAACCCACTTCATTCAGCAGGATTGTGTGGTGAAAGAAAGGACAACTTTATTCTTAAAAAAAAAAAAAAATTCAGTTAACGTCAGGAAACTTTTCTGTAAACTCTATGACATTCAAGTGAAACAACTGAAGGCTCTTCTAAGCATCCAGAGCTTAAACGAGGATCCTACAGTCGAATAAAAGTCATTCACATAAAAAAAGCCAGAAGAATTTTAAATTGCAACCTATTTGATCCATTACATTTGAATCATCTCCATAAACCCGTATGAAAATGGCAACGCCCCTCAGACCACGCAGAGCAATACTTCACACATCTATGTTTTCTACAGTCATTGGTCACAGCAACTTAATCCTTTATGAAACATTCAAAGCACCATGTGAACCACAGAACGATGAGAAGCAGCAGCGATGGCGGGTCCTCACGGGTACAAAGCATCTGTTCTGCGTCTTTTTCTGGCCTTCAGCTCCTCAAAAAACTGATGCACAGCTTCAGGTGTGACCACCTGGAAGGAAGAGATTAGGTTTGAACAAAAGCAGTTGTGATGTGAATGACAGTAACCATTCATAAAATGTAAAGTATATTGTTATTTGGTCAAATATCTGGTCTGTTGGCATTTGGACATGAATTTTACCTTTCCTTCTTCTGCACATTGTTGTAAAAATGCAGTGATTCCTATCGTCAGCTCATTGTAGCCTAATGGACGACAGCAGAATGAGTCAAGATACACTTTGAAATTATCCTGTAGAAAATGGACAAGGTCCTTTTGGATTTATTGAAGATCTCACCATAAATGAACTCCAGCTGCTGTTGTCTGTCCATTGAGCTGGTCAGTGCCGTTAGAGGGTGCTGCCTGAACGGTGCCTCCAAACCTCTCTTCTCGTAGGCCAGTACAGAGTCGGACTGATCCATGAGAAACTGCACCTGGGTGGCCACGTAAGCCCTCTGTGAACCCATGGGTAGAGTGAGGAAATATCTGCTTAAGCCAAGGAGGAACAAACCAAATGCAGAGCGAATACTTTGCTCTTTGTTGATGCCGACATGAAAAGCTTAATTCGCACTTTGACCGACCTTGCAGCTCACGCACGTGCAGAGCTCGCTGCGCCAACTGTAAGGCCAGAACACGGCTCCCTGACGCCGCCTCTCCTGCCTCTGGGCCTGCAGCGCTTTCAGTTTGCAGACAGCAGGTTTGGCCACGGCCTCTGCAGGACTGCAGACCATCTCCTGGTGGGTTCGTTTGCAGGAAGAACCCCCGTCTGCCTCCATCTGACAAACAAACATGAAATGAACACACTGTTACAGAGGGGGAACCGCTCAGATGTTGTAAGACCTCTACACGCAGTACTACGGCCTCAATGGGGAGGTGGGGGGGTCTTAGGGCAACGGACATGATGATATGATGGCTGATGGAAATCTCGTTTACAGTAAGCATTCCAGTAGAGCCTGGCCAAAGCTGTCTGCAAGGGGAGGCAGGGCCTCACGGGTGGTTTCTCCTCTGACCACCCAGCAGGAGGGGGAAGATTGAAGGCAGAAGCTCGGAGGCAGACAGCCCCCAGTCTCAGCACCTCACCAGTCTTCCGTGCGACCTAGTGGCAGCACTGGAACTAACATACGTTAGAAACTAACGTTTCTGCAGGTACCAGCTAATCTAATTTAATGCTTTATAATGCCCATTTTAATGCCACCTTAAACAATTTTAATGCCTGTGTCCAACTACAGATGCGCTTATTTATAAAATCATTTACATCTGGAATAGATGTCCCACAGTAGCAGCTGGTACATATGACCTTCTGAGCGACACTAGAAATAAAGAAGCAGATGGACGTAACTTTGTGGATGATTAATAGTGCATATTTTTTAGTTTGTTTCCTTTTTGCTCCAACCCTGTCTCAAGTTTTTCCAGTTCAAGGCATTTGTCCTCCTCCTCGGAGTATTTGACTCGGTGATCATTTGAGCCATGAGTGCACTACATGCATTGTTTTCAGCTTTCTCAGAAAGTGCATCAGTGTCCTCCTGAAGGCTGGCGCACACCTCCGTCAACGCAGCCCTTTTTCTTCCTCTGCTTCCAGCCATCCTCAAATGCTTGTTTTTTAGGTCCACACACTGCACCCTCTCACTTCCTCCTCCCTTTATCGAGGTACATCCTGTATTTTTTCCTGGCTGAGGCTACAGAAGGCAGTAGTTCTTTTGTGAGGGACACTTTGAGAACACCACAAGCTGTGGACCTCAGTACTTGCCTAAAGTGTGGGCCAAGTCCAAATATTATACTAAAGCTTGTTTTGTCCCTTCCACATGTGAAAAATGTAACAATTTCAGAGTTGAGCAGCTGTTGTGTTGGCAATGGGAGCATTTGCGTTGCTGGCCCTTGCAAACAAATCCGCAACAGTCAACAGCTGCCTGGTTTTCGCCAACTTATGACCTTTTAATCACAAGTGTAATTTAACCGTGTTGATGTCCATTGTGCAAAGATAAAAAAAAAAAATTGCGCACTACTAAACCCCTCTCCCAGTTTTCCACCAACAGGCTTTGACCAGCCTAGGAACCATTCTTCATCCAACCACTTTTGTGGAACATTACACTTTCCCATTTTCCCGACACAACACTACTCTCCACTATTTTGCCAGGCTCAACATCTGGTATTGTAACTTTGTGCAGTGTCAGGTCAGCAGCCGTTAGCAGAAGGCAGTTAAAGGGTTCCGCCTTTCAATCATCACATGATTCTGATCGAAATGATTATATGTTTATATAGCCTAACCAAATGTAATTACAATAAGCAATGTTTACAAAATCTTTAATGACTTTTAATGCTTTCTAGTGACCCGTGGAAACCTTGATGTAGCCAGTGTTCCTATATTTGACGTTGGGGTTCTTCCGACGGTTCACGCAAGTTCTAATCCCAATAAATTCACTGAAATAGTGGAACAAACTGAAGTATTTGTGGTTTGAAACAAATGCCATTTCCACAAATTTAGTTTCAACCCAGGACTTTTCTGACTCAGGACAATACTACCCTTTTCATTGATTTGATGGCCTATCTAAACCCTTCGAAAATTCTTGTCTTTTCTTTATCCTTCTGGATCATACAAAGCTTCTCTCTCACCTGATATTCACTCTGTCTCTGGGAGTCTACATTCAGAGTGCGAAGGGTAAACTTATAAGCTAGACCTGACAGGACGTGGACGCGTATTTGGAAATCAGTAGCACACAAATAAGAAAAGGTAATTTTCACAGTGACTCTGTAACAGAGTCCACCCACCATGAGTTTAAAGTAAAAGTAAAAAGTGAAAGTAAAACAAAAAAGGCTTAATTATGCCAACAGAAAGCAAATCTGGCCACTGAACGAAGAAATACATGAAGTTTGTGGCTACTTTGAGAGCAGTAATGTATATGACAAGATCTACTAAACAGTTGTTTTTAAACCCCAGTGTAGTTTGTATGTTGGTTTGCTTCACTGAGATGGAAACCCGGAGTGTCTCACCCCCTGTTTCCTGTAGTCATCTCCACTGGGTTGATTTTCCTCTCTGGTTTCCTTCAGCTCAGAATCTCCCTGGCGTTCTTCTGCTGTCGCCTCCTCCTCAGGTGGCACTGGATCAGGAGGACAAAAAAAGTTGCAGCCCTTTTTTTTGCATGTGCTTTTTTATTATTTCAAGTCGGCAGATGTGTGGAAAAACAAAATGAGATACCTGCGAAGTGAGCAGCATAGGTCCACAGAAAGGGGGCTTTGTCCATGCATCCCTGGCAAACCATCTCCTGCAGCTCCTCTGGTTCACTTGGAGTGCAGCCCAAGTGCTGGCAGAGAACCAGGCGGTTGAATCAAAGTGGACTCGCAGATGAAACAGAAGTACTTACTGACACCTACTTTGGTATGGAACCAGTCCTCACAGATGACACACTGGATCATCTCGTCATTGACCTGAGAAGTCATTACAGAGTTAGAAGACCTAGGAACCAAGACCTGGATATTTCAGGAATGAGCATGACAAAAACAGAAGAACCTGGTCTCCGGAGTCTGGGTAAGGCCTGTCACATGTGCAGTAGCAGCCATGGAAGTTATGATTGTACCGGTTCTTTTTGTTCTCCTCCTCTTTCTCCTGAGAAGACAGATGGGCTGCTCAGACAGGCGGTGGGTGAGTGAGAGCGAGAGAGAGAGCTCTACTCCAAAAGGACTCACCGGTACCAGTTTGCACCGGAAGTCCCCAAACCTGCCGTTCCCGCAGTCGCAACGAAAATCCCTGGCGAACAAACTCGAGTCAGACCCGGGAAGCAGAAGAAGAGAAACTTCCTCCATCCAGGCGGGGGGGGGGGGGGCCCCCGGGCCACCCCCCCCCCCGGGGGCGACGCGCGGGCCCCCCGCGCCCCGCGGGCCGGCCGCCGGCGCGCGCCGGGCG
>CAAKHD010003315.1:0-12598 GCA_901007705.1 Fistularia tabacaria | reverse complement strand
AGTTAGGTTTAGTGGACAGTATGTGTATTTTTATGCTTGTTAGGTGGGAAGTTTTTTTGTCTGTGGGGGTTGGTGTTTGTGTTTGTGTGTGTTTGTTTGTGTTTGTGTGTTTGTGTGTGTGTGTGTGTGTGTGTGTGTGTGTGTGTGTGTGTGTGTGTGTGTGTGTGTGTGTGTGTGTGTGTGTGTGTGTGTGTGTGTTTTATTTTTATCTATGACGTCTCTTGTCTTCTTGGGAAGTTCTTTCTCCCCCCTCCATTTTTATATTATTTTTCCTTCCTTTCGTCTGACGATCTCAGCACACGCATTGAGGTTCTGGTCGTGGGAATAATCCCAAAATAAGCAGGCTTTGTGTCCCGCGGTGCCTCCAGCGCCTCCTGGGACAAAGCGAATCAGTAGAGATCACCCCGATATTTCAGCAGCCCTCCAGACATCCCTTATTCTTCAGTTTTTCTTTCCTGGAATACCTGTTGCCCGTTGTTTATTCTTCTTCCACAAATCTGTGCAAACTTATAAATGATCGCTGGTTCCTCGGAGTGTATTTGAGGTAATGTCCCTGCTGAGATGCGTTCAGTGCCAATCACTTCTTACCCAGGAATGACCACATGAAAAGTGGAGGTCACCACCACAGACGCCATCATGATGTCTCTGCTGTGGCTCCTATCCTGGCTGCTGCTTGTTTTCCACATTTGTATACTTTGCTTAAATATTCCTTGATAGCCCCGTGGACTATTCTAAAATTGCCAAAACTGTTTAAAAAGCCTGAATTCTTGTGGTTTTGGCAGATTTGCCAAAATGGTATCTGAAGAAAAGGTAACATCTTCTAGCAAAAATGAGTCCACTTCTTTGGTTGGTAGAGTTCAAAGATGTTGTCACTGGTACACGTTTGTTTTTTACATTTTTATAATGAAGCAGAAAGTCCAGTATTTCATAGAGTTGAGAAAGAAAATCAAATGATGCACTGATATTTCAAACTCTTGTATAATCTGGGGACATGTGGTGATTGCTAGAAGAAGTAGGGTTATCCAGAGCTCGTCTCCCCCGCGGGAATGGATCTATGCTTGTAATAGCAGGCCAAGAGAAGTCCTGTAGGTCTTCATTTATCTTCGAGGAGTAATTTGCATATTTACCTCATCAGGCTGTACCAGACTGAAGACAGGATTCTTTGTGAATTGTATTTCATGTCATTTTTGGATCAGACTTTGAGGCTCTTTTTACATCCGTTTCCAATCATATTGGCACCGATTTATCATCTGCACCGTCAGCTTTGAGCTCGTGCGAGTCATCCAACCAGTGCCTGCTCACTGGTCTGTCCATGTCATAGGGCTAATGATATTAACACTTTGCCTCAAAAGGTACATTTGTTCTTTAAGTGGTAACTCATCTCAGGGATTGGCAGTCATATCAGCGGACTGTTCTTGAGCTATTGATGTTATTGCATATTAATAATGTTATGGAACTTGGAGTAAGTTTTGAATTTTACATCTCCGAAGTCACTGGCGACTCCTCCCTCCTCACCATGACCACTCATGACAGCTGCTTACTAGCCTTTAGGAATTCTTAGCATGACCTCCACTGGCATTGACTTCTGTACTGTTGGCACCAGGGCCATGCCACAGCCTGAGAATTAAGGCACTGACTATTGTCTTGATATGTAAATCAGTCATGAAAAATTTGCTGCCTGCGAACAGTTTTCATTGTGCTGTGCTGAAAAACCTGTTGTGAAGCCTGAACTACTCTTTATGGACGTTAATTAACCCAGTATATCCTCACAAGTCATTCCATGAAATTGATACTTCCCTTGGCAACCCTTCACTGAGCTGCATGTAAAGCAATAAGAGAAGTTTCCCTTGGACTCCAGGGATGCGGGGGAGGTTGTCATTAGCCTAATGAGCTTCCAGTTTGACCCTCCATGTTTTTTGGCTTGAGGGGAACCTTCACATTGATCCCCTGTAAGCGCTCTTGTTTTGACTTTTGCTTCATGTGAGCCATTGCCAGCAGTTACATATGTTCTCGTACACCGGGGTAAAAAGTACCACTTTTTGTTCACAATGAGTCCTCCGACATATATCTGTCTGGACTATCTGGTCTCAGTCTCTCTGTCTGAGCTTGAGAACCAAGTCCAAAACACAGGGAGATTACTTCAAACTGAGGGAAGTTAGAAAGAGACATCTCAAGGAGGAACCAGTTGCTGCTGAGACATCATTAGTCATGTAGACAGGTGCTTAAAGATGGCTTCAAGCAGATTTTGTTTTTGTGTTAAACTCATCGTGCATATGAGCTCCGTCCCCTGTGTTTTGCACAAAATCTGCATTCTTACATTTCCCTGGGGTATGGTCTGGCCCCTCTGCAGAGCTACATCAAAGCTGAAAATACATTGGCCTTGACCTTCCATCTCCCTCCAGGATCCATGATGTTTTCTGTCCTGTCCATCACGACCATAGCCCACTCTGAGCCCTAAACTCCCCGAAGGATTGCAAAGACGTCAGTTGACATTTCTCCTTTTAGCAAGACCTCATTGACTTTACCACTGGGTTTTTGGATGAGCTCTAAAGCAGCTCTTTTGTCTGCACAGAGGGAGGGTTCGTTTTCAGTGAAGTGTCTTTTCTGACCTGCCCCCAAACAGTATCCAGTCCCTTTTCCAGGAAAGTGCCACTGTATGACGTGTGAGAAAAGACTGCGGGATACACACTACACACACACACACCTTCCCCACACAGCCTTGTCACACTGACAATGCGATCCGAACAGCAAACAAAGTGGCCCCTTGTATTTTGTGTGTTGTTTTTTTTAAACCAAATTGACACAACTGAGGTTGTGTCACCAAGATGACTCCAAGCAGCTGACTGTTTATCTACCAGTGACTTGATATTTTTATGAATATTGACAATTAATCACAGGTGTGTGTGTGTGTGTGTGTGTGTGTGTGTGTGTGTGTGTGTGTGTGTGTGTGTGTGTGTGTGTGTGTGTGTTGCCCCTCAACTGTTCACCCATTAGAGCACTGACTGAGAAAGATTAGAGTTCAATCCAGTCCCTCCTGTAAATATGTCCAGATACTTGTATATTCTACACAAAGGTGACTTCAAACTTTCCTTTAAAATGTCATTACATTAGGTAAGAAAATGTCCCATCATATTTCCATCAATATGTTGCTTTAATATACAGTCATAATTTATAAAAAATGTAAAAAAAAAAAAATCCTGCATAGATAACCGTGTCTAAGTCATCTAACATTTTAAAGATTTACAGCTCTGTCCATCTGACATTTTCAGGGAACGACCAAGGGTACACTAATTAGTTATCTATCCATCACACCTTGCAATCATTAACCAGATAACATTTGTGCGGCTCCGGCCAGCCTTAATGTGAGACTGTTTTACAGTTCTTACAATCGATCTTCACCTGTGTAACAAGGAAGTATATGCTCTCTTGCATACTATCTTGACAGGATAAAGGACATTCAGTTACAATATTACTCTGGCTTTTGTTCACCAGTGTTTCTCAGTTGTCTGCAGTGATTTCCCCCTGTACTGCTTAGCCAAGGAGCTTGCCCATGGTTAGGTTACACAGTGGCTGCACTACGACCGGCATCATTTTGCCATGGTAGACGTGGAGCTATTTTGAAATGCTTCTTTTCTATTTGAGCTGTTTACTCGAATGCAGCATTGTTGGTTTACACACTTTAAGAGCCATCTGTATCATCTATTAGAAAACAGAAAGCTCAAGGCTTCTACTTTTCCGATAACATGCTGGCCTCGTAGCAGCTCGTTTGTGCGCCTTCCTTCTCTGCAGCACTGTGATTCACATATGGCAGGCCTCTTCATCTTTTTACCTGCAAATTCCTCAATTCTTCCTTTTGTAATAAAAGATGGATGTTTGTAATGTACAAACAAAATGGCATAACATGCAGTCATAGCCATAATGGTCTTTGCTATGTCTGTCATTCAAAGTGGTTTGTCACACACATATAGATCCTCCTTGACACACACCTTCATCCTTGTTGGAACTACCTGCATAGTCTCAGTTTATTCTCTTTATTTACCAGCACAGGTTGTGTCATTGTCTGCCAAGACTGACCATCACTCTCGCTATTGCTATTTTGCCAGTGTGTTTTTGTGCATTTGTGCTTGCTGACCCACATAAGTCTTGTCATACTCGGAGAGCGAGTTTGACTGCTTGTGACCCACTTGGCCAGTGCTACCTGTATTTCAGCTGCATTGAATTTCAAACAAAAGCCAATTTGCCATGATCTGAAAGGCTACTGAATAGGCTGGTCTTTTGCAGCTGAATGTCAGACTGTCCTGTTAAAGGAAGAGAGAAGTTTGCTAGTTATACAGAGCTGAGCTGTATCATTTAAGCAAATCATCAAAGAAGCTTGTTGTCAAATCTTATCATGGATTTAGTTTCACCTCTCAGCTGAGAGGCTGTTTCAGTTCTAAAAGTCTGGGGAGTTTCTGGTATATAACTTCTGGGGTTGGGGATGGCCATGAAGTAAACCTCGCTTCACAAAGGTATTGGAGGCTGCCTGGTCTCTATGTGGCTAAATAGATTTGAGGGATTTATGGCTCAATAGCCATCTATTAGCTGGTCCCCACATGCCATGCGGGACGGACGGGTTGTGAGTCTCACCTGTTGTGATGGACCCACAGCTTGGACTTTTGGTATTTTACTTTAAATGCAGTTTTCTTTTTGTTGCCTCTCTGAGTGCCTTCTGCTGTCTCATCATTGGCTCTTTCTCCCTTTTCTAAGAAGCAGGTACTCTGACATCTGTTTGCGGGCCATGGTAGTGACGGTTAGCTAGCCGACTTACTGATGCATAGCAAAACTGTACGACTGAGTCAACTGCAGGAATGAGGCATAGGCGAGAGTGGCAATTTTTCAAATAAAATACCTAGAAGACTGATGAAAACAAAAGGCATATAATTACAAACAACTTTGCCACCTGTTACCAAATGGTCCACGGCCCAATAGTTGGGGACCTTGGATGTAGAGGACTGAAAACCTTCACAGAGGCATTAGAGAAAATAACTTGTTTTATTATGATGTACTAAGGGCAGCATCGTGGAAGGTTTGCTCCCCAAACATTATGAGATGTGGTGATCGCCGATGTGGCTGGGATCTACTATCACAGTACATGTATATTCTTCTCACTCTAACTCTACATATGAGGAAATGGTAATTGTAAACAGTAATCCTTTGTAAATCCAAAGGGAACGGCTGAAAGGAAAAGAAGACTTGTTTTCCAAATCCAAGTAACAATTGTTTTCCTTGGCCTCTAGCTCAATGAAATTCATAACATCAGAAAAACCGTAGTGCAATAAGTTTTGCCTCTTAATCATTGTGTAGCGTCCTCCTTCAGTGTTCCCTCGTTCTTGATTTCAGCTCAGACAACATGACAAACATGACGTTAAAATTTTGTCAGCTCATCATTCTTGAGCCTTGTCTTTTCGCCTGGGATGTAATTGAGCAGTTACATTTTCAGACCAAGAGCGTGGCATACAATTGGAATGACAGATTTATAAAGTGGAACAGCTTGGGGACAGTGCACTCCCCTGCAATTTACTGGTCCATCAAATTCCCACAACAATATATTTTTTTCTAGACCTCATACCGTAAATGTACTAGAAACTCCTAATAGATGATTGAGCTCAGTGGAACTTCCTGGTTAAATTAAAACAAAGTAAACCATCTGAAAGTAATTATCACTCAGGATCTTACTTGGTGCGCTATAGAATTAAATGTATTTTTATTGTCCACTTGTGCACCAATAATGTGTACCTGCTGCCGATAATTGACGTGCGGCAGATGGTCCAGCCATGGATCCGGCTCAACAATTGTAAATGAAATATAACTGGTTATGACAAGTTCATCCAGCAGTGGATTTATAACCCTATCCACTGCTGTACACAGGATGTCTTGAAGTATAAATTAAAGGGGGGATTTTTTTGACATAGGCTGCTTATATTAACAAAACCTGACCAGTGATTATCTGCTGTGTTCAGTCAACAGGAAGATTTGGATCATTCTGACTGAAAATCGAACCAAACCGGATTGATGGAGTTGGATGTTATTGAAAAATTATTAGAAGGGATCTATTATCTAGGAATAGGAAAAGTGATACTGTTGTTTAAAAGAGGCACGTGGTGTTACTTAGCAGATAATTTGAGAGGAGCAAAGCAAATTAATTAGTAAGGCCTGACTTTTCCACAGAAACACTGCTACATACTGACATTCATTATGTAATTTCCCTTAAACTTCATTCTGTTTGCAAATTGCATTGAGTTCTTCATCTTTTCCCAGACCTTCTCAGTATAAAAAGTATAACTGTACTGATGATTCACAGCCTGTGAATAACATCTGAATTAACATGTTCAATCAATAACTGTTACCGCGTTAAGTATTTGACTTTTGAAATGTTCTTAATAACATGCTGACATAACAGCTCAGCGTAGACAAAGAGAATTAAATCATATGATTGGTTTTTCATGCTTCTCATTCAGAAGTTGTAAAATAAATGTAATCAATAGACAAGCACAGGTCACTTCATCCAGTGATGACACGTCAACGTAATTTTGGTTTGTTGGCCCATGTATCATTCCATACCCACCTGCTTTGGCACAGCATCGGCTCCTCTTCCTGGGGCTCGAAACCCTGTATATGTACTATTAAAGGTTTGAGTTTTCACAGTTCATCGTTCAATACATAGAAACACAGCAGGTTCTTAGTGGTTCATACGAGTCCAAAGGCAACAATCTCATGATTTAGCATTGAAACGCCTCACAACAACAGAAAACATATATTCTTGAATTTACCCTTGACTCAAAAATGTTCTTGTCTTTTTAGCTGGACCTCAGCCAGCCCCTGGAGGAGCAGGGCCCCCTGGATGTCATCATCCACAAATTGACTGACCTCATCCTGGAGGCTGACCAGAATGATTCCCAGGCTGTGCTGCTGGTGCAAAGAGTGCAGGTATCTCCTTTCATTACAAGCAGTCATTTTGACTCCGCTGCAATACGGCAGGATATTTGCAGATATGTCACACCTACCCTGTGGTACATTCTCATATTCAAATCATATTTTTTTCCCTCAATGAGATGTTACGTGCTACATTTGAATTTGGTTGTAAGTGAAACAGGAAATTTCAGTCATGTCTATGAGGCAGAGGGTTAATATTCATTGGTCAGTCATCTGGCTATTGCTGAGATGAAGTTGTTATTCCTTGTTTTGCTGTGTTTGGCAACCCACATCGTAAATTCTGTTTGTCAGTCCACTGCAGGACAGTCAAAGTGTTCTTGAAAATAAATCTGAAGCAGGAATTGCCTGTGGATCCCCCCCCCCCCCACACACACACACACACAAATTATCTGTAGCTGAACAGCATGTGTATTGATTTTGGATTCATCATGGTGCACACATACAGTGTGGACTTGGCTTGCTCTCAGGAATTGTAAGGGTTATTAACTCAATGAAAAGGAAGACCAAAAAGAAGATTTACAGGTGTAGTCATGGGAGCATGAGATACAGAGAGTAAGGTCAGATGGAGAAGGTTGATTCGCTGTGGCGACCTCCTGAAGGGAGCAGCGAAAGGAAAAGCTGATTAACTCCCTTTAATTGGTCATTTCCATAATTTAATTAATAGTTGCCCGAGTTTTCACTTAAACTCTTGAATTTGAATATTTCCAGACCAATGTTGTTTTGCACTGAATGGATTACATTGCAAATGATCTCTGGACATCAGGAACTACACGGCGCAGCTGCTACATCAGCTGGTTTGGTTCCAAATTGCTCAATACTCCATGCAGGGGGGGGTCAGATGGAGGTCAGATCACTTCTTACCACAAACTAATGGCAGAGCTGGTTTGGAAAGGTTCCAGGACCCCCTCATTAACAAGCAGTCCATCTGTCTGACTGGGGCATTCACACCAACACAAATTTACCATACGCGACGGGGGAAGGGTTGGCCGTTTCATTTCGTTGACAGGGTAAAACAAGGCATGAGTCAATGCTGCCTTTTAAAATCTAAACGCTATCACTGAGCAGTCCAGTAGAGTTTCGCTTGTTCCTCCAGAAGTGAGAAACTTCCCTTGCGGACAGCAGGTTACAGCTCCCCATGTGGCAGTATGAAAACCTTTCAGAAAATTTGTGTGTCTGCTGTTCATTGATATGGCCGTGCTATAAATGGTATGAACATTTTATTCCAGTAGAGCACCCATTCTGTCTCTTACTCACTCTGTGTGAACTGATCCAGAGGAACCATGGTCAGCCTCAGCTATGCTGTGAACATTTCAGGACTGCTCTCTGTAGAAGAATAAACAGCATTACGTTGACCTAATCTATCTTGGCACATGGCTGCATTCATACCTTTTGAAATATTGCTTTTGATTTATTTCATCATTCAATATCATCACAAAGGTAGGTATGTATACGTACTGGTTTTGCCGGTAGGTATACATACCTACCGGCAAAGAGAGAGAGAATGACTCAAGTGATCCTACTCCATTCATTGTGAAGCTCTAAGCTGAGAACAAGCCAATGACCGAAGATTAGGATTGAATATTACCGCACAAACAAAGCCTTAAGCCGTGGGCTTCAGCCCTGTCATATCTCTCTTTACTCTTTGGCAATTTTTGTAACCACAGGTGCCACCCGTAGTTATATTTCTTTCAAAAATGAAACTGTCAGCTTTCTTTCGAGATGACAGCTGTGACAAGACGTGCCTTCTCATGTGGTTGGCTGATGAAGGCTTCCCCTTTAAAACAGCACATCGAGTCTTCTAAGGATTCTGTCTGGCCATTCATTGGTCGGAGGCTGGATCCATGTTTGTATTTGATAGGGGCAAATATCATTTGCACGATGTTTCTCCTGTGCCTCTTGAATACAGAGGATGGGAGTTATGTGTAGTAAACTACATTTTTGAGATTCAAATTTGATTTGCCACATCACAATAGAAGTATTGAGTTTTTTTAGCTCCAGATTGCAGAGCTAGATTTAGTGAGAATGGTTTACCGCTTCACTCTCTGGCCCAGATATAGAAAAGAGTCCTGATGCCACTTACTTGTCACAGTTTGTCACCTTTTCTCCAACCTTAGCCCTATAGACTCAGGGTGAACCATACCTCTGCTGATTTGGAAGTGAAAAGGCTGCAGTCATTAAGATAACAACCAAGTACTTGCTAAATTGGAGCTTTATCCCTTCAAAAGCATTTGTTGAATTTCCAAGATAACTGACTAAACAGATTGATTGCAGTTGGAGGTCCTACAATCTGTCCCCAGCTCCCCTGCTTCGGAAACAGGCCTCTGTCCTGACAAGCAAAGAGAGAATTTAAAGCATCAACATCCACTCTCTTATTCTGACACATCTGGCTCTTTTTCTTCTTTGCTCGCTTGCTACGCTGTGTTTATCACCATCGTTCCTCACAGCTCGCCTTTGTTTAACAGTTCTCTTCTTTTGGGATGCATAAATCATCATTTGAGGGTTCTTATCAGCCACGCTTTCCTCTAAACTCTTAAAAGATTTTTCTTGCCTGTATTTTTGGCAGTGGCTTGATAGAGTTACATAACCGCTCCACTGGCTTTGATCAGTAGTGCCCTGAGATCCAGGCAAATGCCACAGATGAGCTCCTTGTGTCGAAGCAAATGTAATGTTTTCTATGGTGTGCGTGCGTGCGTGCGTGCGTGCGTGCGTGCGTGCGTGCGTGTGTGTGTACACTGACCATAATGGGAGGAAAAGGACATTTATTTGTAAGATTTCATTCAATGGCCACTAACTGACTCTTTTGAAGTGTGCTAATAGGTGTTTAATGATTCAGGTCATGCATGCTGGTTGTATGTGGTGCGTTCAGGACTGCAAACAGGCCCAGGCTCCTGCCAACTGCTGCTAAAATATGCAGCTGGCCATAAGAGAAACAGTCATGATTTATTGATTGGCTGGTTAAATTTGAACATTCAGTATCCATGTCAACATTGGACAGTGAGGATTCTTTTGGAAAGCAGTCTTCAAGGCACACATGCGCAGCTATATATATCTGATCCAGTCTTTTTTGATTTTGCACAAACAGTCATAAGCATAATTGTGTTTTAGAGGAAGCGTGGACGCTACAGAAACTGCATGCTCCATAGTTATGATCTACTCTTTTTTTTTTTTTTCTTGTAGATGTCACCAAAATGGCTAAAATGTGTGCACGTGTTTCAGGATTACATCGATGCTCATCCTGAGACCATCGTCCTGGACCCCCTTCCAGCAATCCGAACTCTGTTGGACCGCTGCAAATCCTACCAGCTCATCCATAGGATAGAGAGCTGTATGCAAGGTGAGACTCCCCACACCTCTAACCTTTAGTCCACATGCCGTGAAGGTGGACTTTGGGTGCAATTGAACTTGGGATAAGTAGGGACACTGAAATGAGTTCCAGTTGAATCTAACACACTACGGATGTTAACAAAGAACAGAATCGCTGGCAGCAGCAGCCGTGCCACACTCACAAAGCACTCGTGGTGATATACACAATAAAACCTGGCAAAGCAGCAAATTCCAGTCTGTTGTCACAACTATGTGCGTGGAGGATCTACTCAAAGCCTGAGTTGATTTTAACACTGTCCTTTGAGGCCAGGGCAGGTTTTCATTCACCACCAGGTGAAATCTCAGCCATTCGATGTTACGCTGAGATGTTTGTAGAACAAGCTCAGCAGAAAGGATTTGTCTGTTTTGTAAATGCACCTTTCTAATGTTGTAAAAATAGTATCTTAGCGAGGAGATGCTTGGACGCCAGGTGAGGACAAAGCTAAAAGTAAGTTGAGACAGAAATCGCTTTATTCCTCGCGTTCAGTTCTACACATAGCACAGCATCAGTGAAATTTAACCACTGCATTGAACCCATCATGGATGAACCATGAGCAGAAGGCAGTTACTGAGCAGCACCAGGGGAGCAGTTAGGGGCTCAGTGTCTTGCTCAACAACACTTGAACAGGTTAGGAGAAGCAAGACGCTGAACTGCTAAGCAATAAAGTTATGTTTGTACTGTCGAGCTCTGAACAGAAGGAAAGGTAGAGAAGACAGAGGTGAGACGAGCCATGTTGTCTGCTTTAGAGACACTGAGAAGAAGACGGGAGGCAGAGCTGGAGGCAGCAGAGATGAAGATGTGGGGCTTCTCTTTGGGAGTGAGGAAGATGGAGAGGATCAGGAAGGAGTCCATCAGAGGGACAGCACATGTTTGATGCTCTGGAGATAAAGCCACACTGAGATGATCCGGACATGGACAGAGGAAGGACAGTGAAGATCTGGGTAGGATGCTGAGGTTGGAGCTGCCAGGCAGGAGATCTAGAGGAAGACCAAAGAGGAGGTTTATGGAGTGAGGAAACCCCATACATGGAGGAAATGAGGACATGAAGGTAGTTGGTGTGAGAGGAGAAGGTTAGTTGGAGCAAGGGTGATTGATTGGCTGTGGCGAACCCACAGCCCAAAGGAGAAGACGTTGCGAAGACGACTGCTGCTGTGTGTACTTCCAAATGAAGCCCTGGTGGTTGCTTCCTGACACTGACGTGTCAAGCAGGTTCTAATGCAGAAAGATGATGGAGCAGCTCCATGACCCAAACACTGCAGAGGATTCAACACACACTGCTTTGATTTTGGCCCCAGGTGAGGGTTTAGTTCAGGACCGGTGCTCAGTGAGAGTTGGGAGGGATGGTCTAATGGTACTCTGATCGGTCAGTGTGGAATCTTCTCACTGCACCAGGAACATGAAACTCATGATGAGGCTTCTTGGTGTTTTATATGTAATCCAGTTAACTGACAGGAAAACGTGACAGCTGTTTTTAAACCAGCGCCTTAGTGTTATCATTTTGATCTCTTCCCAATGGGTTTATAAGAGATACAATTCTCTCCATCACAGGTCAGTTTGCCAATGGCGGGTTTGCAGAAGGTGGTCTTTGAAGGTCAGAACTGTTAAATGACAGCGCTTCATGTACAAGCATGGCTTTACAACTACATGATAACATCGAGTGTGTGTGTCCCTTCCTTGTGAACAGAGGAAGACGTCACCAGTGATAAAGGATGTGTAGGTTCCAAATGTATGGCCTCCAAATGTATTCAACATGTCTACCATGATGAAGACGACAGTTTCTGTTTAAACTTCAAGACCTATGTTTCCTCTGCGCTGCTGTAAGGGACACATGGCTGACGTATGGAGACACTGTCACCTCTCACTTAAGACATATTTCCCAATCCTTTCCAGCAAGTTTCTCACACTGTACCTTTACCTGATTATTCCTTTCTTCTCCTTCACGTGGCAGAAGTATCTCCCTCTCCTTCTGGAAGCAGGTGTGAAACTCGCCCTGTGTGTTAGTCAGTTAATCCAGGCTTTTGATGGGAAACAGAGTAAATGCAGTGACAGCAGGAACACATTCTGGACCCACACACACTGTATACACACCTGTGACTCATCCGCTTTTCCTTTAGCCCCATACATGGCAGGGAACGTAACCCTTCCAAGTTGTGGTGTGTGTGTGTGTGTGTGTGTGTGTGTGTGTGTGTGTGTGTGTGTGTGTGTGTGTGTGTGGGTGGGTGTGCATGTGCACGCGTGGGCGTGCGTGGGTGCGTGTGAGTG